>BQNB010044874.1:0-41685 GCA_026074375.1 Tanacetum coccineum | reverse complement strand
ATCCTTCCATGAGGGTGGAAGTTTGTCTATGATACTAGACACAGAAATGGATTTATCCATATTCAAACCGTGTTGTGTAAACTGTCCCAGAATTCGAAGGATTTCAAGATATTGTTCCATCACATACCTTGAATCAACCATCTTGTAATTATTAAAATTACTAACAAGAAACTTCTTATTAGAAGCATCTTCTGCCATGTATTTTGATTCAATTTGGTCCAATAACTCCTTTGTCGAACCCATGTTTTGGTAAACATCAAATAAGGCATCTGACATACCTTTCAAGATGTGTCCACGACAGATGTAATCGTCATTCTCCCACTTGCATTGTCTCCTTGTCTGCTCTAGCGATTCATCCTCTACAAACTCAGGCATAGGGGTACTCAACACGTATACAACCTTCAAAGTGGTGAGAAGAAAGTGCATCTTCTTCTGTCAGCGCCTGAAATCATTCCCCTCGAACTTATGTAACTTCCCAAACTTCGCAGTCATATCCTTAACAGTGTCTCCCATGATTAAAACCAAGAAATACTTTAATCTTTGTAGGAATTTATGTGGTGTGTGAATGGTTTATAATCTAGATATCTATCTGAATCATGTAATCACTTTCAGATTAAAGTATTTCGACCCTATAAGCCTCGCGTTTACAAAATCCTTAATCGGATAAGACAGATTGTCAATCGAATTCTAAGACATGAGAAATCGATCAGAAAACTTTAGAATATTTGTTAATCTTCTGTTCTGCAAATGAGACTAAGTCTGTTTATAATCATAACCAAAATTCAGTTATTTTCGGTTATATACCAACCGTTGTATTGGATGGAAAAAGACGCGACTTTTAGGATTTTGGCAAGAAAATATGTTATACCGATTAGTAAAAATCGTTTATGTTTTGGGGCTCTGCCGCCTCGACCCCAACCCACTCACCTGGGAGCGGGACCCTAGCAAGGGGCTCTGCCCTTTAACCCCGCAAAGGGCGCTGCCCTTTGACCCCGCAAGGGGGCGCGGTCCCTTTGACCCCGCGTCTTTGCCCAGCGGTATCAAGCTAACTTTGGCGAGTGTGCAATCCGCTCCTCCTAACCCGTCATGAGCCAAACTTGTATAAGACTACTAGTCTTAAAGTAAAACACAATTACATAAAATAAGTTGATAACACTAAAATTACCCAACAATCTTGAAGGTCGTTACCTCAAATAGGTTTAGACAACACGCAACTAAGCAATAAACTATCTACCTATTCAAATTGAAAATGAGATATATTTATTTATTTAGGCTAACATGGATTTAATCCATATTGCAAGGGGTGTTTCCTCGTGCGATAATCGTTCTTCCACAATGATGTGGAGAACTTTGCCGATGTTGGCGGTGGAGTTTTTGGTTTTCGTGGATTCATTCAACTTTTTGTACCTCTCTTCTTTCATGATCCTTTCTATAGGTAGAACTATTGTGATCGATATAAACTTTGACCCTTATTATCTTGGAATATAGGTATTTCTGATTTTACTTCTTTTTGTGATATTAATGTTCTCACTAAAATCTGATGGTGTTCCTTCTCATGTTAACAGATTTTCTCTTTGGTACAAGGCAAACATGAATTGAACTCCAATTTATTGAAAACTGCATGTACGTAAATCTCAGGGTGTTCCTTCTCATGTAGAAGCTACCATTGGCTCATTTATAGACAGTACACCAACAATAAAGAGTACACCGATAGTAAACAAATTCTCTCAGCTATCGTAAGCAAATTCTTTAAGCAAATGGCGAGAAGACTTTGTTTACTATTGGTACACTTGATAGAAACAAGCTATAGTTCACTTGTTCTACTTGAAAGTGTCACTTGAATCTAAAAATAATCAAGAAGTCTGCATGGTCAGGAAAAGAAAAACTCTCAAAAAGCTTTAGGGACACTCGACATTATTCTTAGACAACATGCAGCTACGCAGTAAACTATCTACTTATTCCAACAGAAAATGAGATATATGTATTTATTTGGGCTAACTTTGATTTAATCCATATTACAGGAGGTGCTTGCTTGCAATCCTTCTTCCGCAATGATGTGAAGACCTTTACTATGTGCTGGTGGAATTATTGGTTGTTGTCGATTTCATTCAAGTTTATGTACCTCTTAAGACAGTCTTTCTTTTAATATCGTTAAAATCACATGACATTCAATTATATATTTTATTAGAACTCTAGTCCGTTTATTGAATTTTGACCATCATATTGTACACTATATTATGTGTTCGCCACCTCCCACCACCTCCACGCCATAGCATCGTCACCACCACCATCACCCACGACATTCAATCATAGCTTTTATTAGAACTTTAGTTATGGTTAAAGAATAGCATCACTATAAAGTCATTTTGACAAACCAATCATATGGGATTCAACCAGAGGGGTCACGGAAGGTGTGCAAAAGGTGCAGTCGCTTAGGGCTTCCACTTCAAAGGAGCCACATTTTTATTAGTTTTGCATATGAATACGTATATTATATAAGCTATAAAATTGTTCTCTTTTTTGATGGTTGGCTTATATGCTCGTCATTAGTCGCTCTTTTAACTTGGATCATTATGAAGTATAGTATGTTTGTGTTGTATTTATCTCTAGGTATTTTAAGATGTCGTGTCTCGTTATATGCTATAGGTCATAAATCACATCTTTTAACTTAGAGAGTCGCTAGTTGCAAATTAAAGAATTCAAAAAAATTAAAACAAATTACAAGAATCACGAAGATAATATAGATTATCTGACTATATGCAATATAAAAGGCTCCGCCTCAACGCGCGAATGCCTAATTCCTCATTATCGTTCATTTCATAACACTTTTAAAATTGATATATAGGCACAAGCTTTCTTTTAACTTATGATGAGCCTGTGTTTTTCTTCTTTCCGACACATAACTTAAAGAAAAAAGAATAGCATCACTATAAAGTCATTTTAACAGACCAATCATATGGGATTCAACCAGAGGGGTCACGAAAGGTGTGCAAGAGGTGCAGTCGCTTAGGGCTTCCACTTCAAAAGAGCCACATTTTTATTAGTTTTGCATATGAATACGTATATTATATAAGCCATAAAATTCAATCTTATATGCAACTTCTCTTTAGTTTAGAAGTGTAATGGGGTCTCATTGTTGTTATTGCCTGAGGCCACGAAAATTCACACTTTTCCTACCTGATTCACTCGGGAATTAATTAGCATAAAAAGTACTTAAATTCGGGCCATACTTATTAGGATCACTTGATGAATCAGTAACATTACCTTTAACCGAAGTAGCAGTAGAACTAACTACATTCCCATCCTGTGTTCCACTACTATTACCAGAAATCGCCACCATAGGTTCGTCTACCACAGGAGGTACGACAACATCCTTTGTAGCAATATTATCCGAATCCTTATTCTTTTTATTTACACCTCTCCCACCCTACTCCCTTTTTGACTCAAAAAACCACATTCCATACCTTAAACGAAAATACTAATCACATCCAACACAATAATCGAATTTGAAACAACACCAACCATTGTCACAATTTCAGCAATAACAGACCACGCATGCAATTGATAAAACCCTAATTAATCCAGATCAACAAGGGTTTACGAGAAAGTACCAGAACTACAAAACCCTAGATGGTCTAGCAGATCCCTATGCAACAGTGAAGCAACAAGAATGATAAGCAAAATTCAAGTTCTAGAAACCCAAAGCAGCGATTAAAACTTAACCCTAAAACAATAAACCCTAACGATTAAAATCACTAACTAATAACAATACGTTATTATAGGATTGAACTGGAGTTTAATCACAATTAAGAACGATCGTTGATTTGAATAGTGATTAGGGATCGGTAGGGAAAAGTCGATTTAGGGTTTTTCTTTGTCTCCAATTTTGCTAGAGGGGGTAGGGGATAAAATCAAGTATGTTCCTTCTTAGTCCAACTTGAAGTAAATGTCTTCTTGATTGGTTTTTATGCTTAGAATATTTCATTTCACACGTCTTGAAGTCTTTTTTTACCTTTCAAAATAAGAAGTCTAATTCCCTATATAGTTGAGAAGATACTAGTAAGAAAGTAAGAAACCATTAAAAACGATAATTAAATGAATACGAGTCTAACTTAAAAAATGTTATGATAAAACAAATTAACAAAAGCCTTTTTCTAACTTTGTATATGTGGGAGAAGTCCAAACTAAGACATATGATATGGTATGTTAAATGGTATTGTATAAATGTTTGAACATTTATCTTTAAAGAGTTCAACAAATTTTGTATATTAATTAGCCAAAAAGTCTACTAAACTAATGATAAAAAACAACCGAAGTAAGACAACACATTTAAGTATTAAGGTAAATTAAACCGTTCATCCTTTTACTCAGGCCTGATTGCGAATTCAGTCCCTAGATAACGGGAGTCGATGTTGGTAATTCCTAAAGTCGATTTTTGTTACTTGTTGGTCCCTCGAGCCCCGTTATGCGTAACTGACATTACTTTGACTTTTCAACAATGAGCTTTTTCGTAATTTCAAAGTTTTCTTCAAATATCATTAAAATCACATGACATTCAATTATATATTTTATTAGAACTCAAGTCCGTTGTTTCAGTTTTGACCATCATATTGTAATCTATCTTATGTGTTCGCCACCACCCACCACCTCCACCACACACCACCGTCACCACCACCACCACCCACGACATTCAACTATATATTTTAATGAAACTTTAGTTATGGTCAAATTGTTATTGTCATTACCAAATGTAAATGAGCAAATCCACTTTAGAGATGTTGTTCAATATTAACCATCTAATAATAAAACTATAGTATGTGTTGTGTTTGTATGTAGGTATTTTATGTTTTCACTTTATTCAATTATATTGTGCGATGGTTGGCTTATATGCCCGTCATTAGCCGCTCTTTTAACTTGGAACATTATGAAGTATAGTAGTATGTATGTGTTGTATTTATCTAAAGGTATTTTAAGATGTCGTATTCCGTTATAGTGGTGAACATTTAGGGTTTTTTTTAAAAACGAACTGGTTTTTTTAACCGAACCAGTTTTAGTCAAACGGTCTAAGAACCGGTTTTGGCTAAAACAGGTTCGGTTAAAAACCGGTTTTTCATATTGAGAATGCTTAACCGGTTCGGTTTGTCAACCGGTTTAACCGGTAATTATGTAACCGGTTCGGTTAAAAACCGAGTTTAACCGGTTTACAAACAGGTCCGGTCAATTTCTCTTAAAACGGTTACGAAATCGCCGGTTCGGTTTGAGGGAAACCGGACTGTACTTTAACTCGCTGCTACAGTTTCTGCACAAAAAGACAACTCTCTGACACAGTACGGCTGACAACTCTCTGCTACAATACCTTAACTCTCTACTTAGAAAAACATGGTTTTTCACCTAAAAATCACCCTTTTGAAGGTTTTTGCTTGATTTCTTTTGCATAACTTGGTACTAGAAGGCTATAGCAACTTTAAAAACATGAACTTTAACATCACAAATGTCAAAATCAAAGAGAACCAAGAACAAGACTATAAACCTTCAAAAAACCAAATTTTTGAACAAATAAGCCACGAATTTGAGCTTATTAACCACAAAACAAACACTAAACACCCCTTGGCGATTGATACCACATGTTATCCCACGAGTTTAATCCATACACAACTAATAAGTGTGGTTTCATAAAAACACAGACAAATGATTTATGAATTTACAATCCCTTTGTTTCTGATACCGTGTTAAAAATAGATATGGATCAATGTTATTCCATTATTTAACGATTCTGTTTCTCATATATGTAACTAATCAAGATTACCAAAAATCAATAAGACATATCTATATGAGTTTTCGGGTACGGCCATACACACATCTGATTAATTCTACGAGGGGCCCAGTGGCATCATTCTTCAACTATTAAAGGAACAAATTCTATATTGACTACAAGTGTCAAGTCATCATGTTTCAAAATCACTTCTGAAATAGCCCTTATTAGTTATCCATTTTTCAGGATAACTTAGACTAGATCAAGAAGGATTATCCACATATGCAAGACCTACTTGCATCTCAAGTCTAAGGATTTTGTAAATAAAATCACTTACAAGATTTACTTAATGACGATGATCCATAAAGTAATATTATTGTTGTGGGGAAATCCAATACTCATCTTATGAATATCTAAAATATCACTAATCACTCAGAATTATCTTAATTTAACAATATTCTCAGGGAAGTTTGCAACCTTGCTAGTTCACCACAGCCACAAAGGATGTTCATGTTCATGTTGTTCTTGTTTGATGAGAAGGATGAAGAAGAAAGGATTTTGTAAACCCTAGATTTGATTTGGATTGTTAAATAGAAAAATGGTAAAGATTTGGACCGTTGGAGGGGTTTTATAAAATAAGGCAAGTAGAAAACCAACGTGGCTAAGCCAGGGTGAGGTGGAAAAACTATCAGTCTTATGTGGCCACAATACCGGCTTCTCACCCGGTAACCCCTCAACAAAGTAACATTGGTATAACTTACATAAACGTTAGGTAACCTTGTTAACCAACACATGAACATGGGTAACTCAGATGAACAAAATGAAACTCTAGTTACTTAGGCAAACATTTTTGTAAACTTTAGTAACCTCTTTGTATATTAACCCAAGTTTTATTGAGGGCATGTCGTTATATGCATACTTTCCGTAGTTTAAAAAACATATTGTCTCGGCATCCTCCACGGGTTGCTTAGTAGTAGTGTTGCATTAAAGAGATTATAATGTGACATGCTATGATCTCGGTGTACATTGTATATGGTCTAGACTAGCGCATACCAAACCACCTTTGTAAGTGCATCATGCATGATTTTAGGAAAATTTGGTTTAAGAATATGCTTGGAATATTTCATTTCACACATCCTGAAGTCTTTTTTGACTGTTTCCGGCTCTCTCCTGACCATCTTAAATGTACACATTTAGCGAGGTTTTAACATGTGACATATTGCTTGAAAGCCTTTTGCTAACTTGTATATGTGGGAGAAGTCTAAAATAAAACATATGGTATGTTTAGGGGCGGATCCATAGTATAACAATAGGGGGCCGGTGCCCACTGGCTCGTTGAAAAAGTTGAGAATTTAGTGTAATTTTTTTTGACCTTTTTTTGAAAGTTCCCCCCACTCAAAACTCAAATTGCCCCCCGCTCACATACTAAAACCCAACATTCAAAACTTTAAAACCTTATAAATCTTTCATCTCTAAGTAACAATACACCAATTTACTATTGTCAAAAAGAAATTACCCCCCACAAGTTATTTTCCTGGATCCGTGAGTGGGTTAAACATTTACTTTTAAATAGTTCAACAAACTTGAAGTAAAATAACACATTTAGGTATTTTAGGTAAATGCAGGTTGGGTTAGTGGTTCGGGTTAAAACAACTCAATTCGAACATAGCATGTTGTGTAATTAGGTCACTCATATAAACCTTAACTTGTAGCATATAATCCATATACAACACATTCAAGCTTTTAATCAAAACACGCAAGTGGGTCGACGCATTTAATACATTGCTAGACGAGTATCCGTGCATAGCAACGGGATTTTATAATAGCATATAGTTGTAATGATAAAAAGATATTTATAGATTATAAACGAAAAATAATAGCAGTTTAAGGATTTGGGGAATAAACATAATGTTTTGAAAATGGGTCAAATTAAACCGATTTTCGTATTTTCGAAACCCGGTTTGAACCGGTGGAAAACCGGGTTGAACCGGTAACCCGATGACTCGGTCGGGTTGATTAGAGACTCGGTTTCCAAAACATTAATTATAATTTCCATAAATATTATGTTTCTGTATTTTTTTTTATAATTTGTAGTTGTGTATTTGGAGCAATGATAGTACGCTTATTTGGTCAAAAGGGGTTCTGTAGGGATAACCGTGTTGGGTTTAGCAGTGTGTGGTGGTGATTGTTTTCGTGGTTTGGCGTTAAACTTCATGGAGTGTCCTTGGGACGGCAATGTGGGTGTGAAGAGGGTTTTGTGGGCCAATTGACGTATTATTTCGGGGTGGGTGTCGTCTTTTGTGGGTGCTTGTGTCGGGTAAGGGGGCGGTGTTATTGAGTGGGGGTTATGATTTAGGTACGGGGTGAGGTGGTGGTAGGGAGTGTTGGTAGGGGCGGGGTGGGGGTGGGGTTAGGGGGTTGTGGGGGGGGGGTGATGTGGGTGTGTGGGTGGAGGTTGGGTGGCTGGTTGGTGTAGGGATGGGTGTGTTTGTGAGGTGGGGTAGGTTTTTAGGTGGGGGGGAGAGGGGGGGGGTGGGTTTGTGGGTCGCGAAGGGTTGGGTTGGTGGGGTGTGAGGGGGGCGCGGGGGTGCGTGTATCGTTTTGGGAGGTGGGTTCGGGAGTGGAAGGGGTCGAGGGATGGGGGGTGGTGGCTGGTGTGCGTGGGGGTGGGAGGGTTGAAGTGGGTGGGGTGTTGGGGTTGGGGGTTGTGGACGGGGCCGTGGGTGGGGAGCGGGCGGTGTTGGTGGGGAGGCTGGGTAGGTTGAGGGGGGTGTAGTGTGGGGGTTTGGGTGGGCGGGGTGGTGGGGAGGGTTGGGGTGGCGGTTAGGGGGGGGGGGTGTGGGCTGGGGGGTACGGGGTGTGTGTAGGGGGTGGTTGGGGCGGAAAGGTGGTTGGTGTATGGGGGGGTGGTGGGTGTAAGGGGGGGGGAGAGTGGGTGGTGTGGTGGGGGGGGGGGGGTGTGTGGTGTGGTGTGGGAGAGCGCGTGTGGGGTGGGGGAGGCGTGGGGCGGGGTGGGTGTGGTGTGTGTGGAGGGGGAGGTGTTGTGCTGGGGGGTTGGGGGATGGGGAAGGAGTGTTGGGGGTGGGGTGCGGGTTTTGGGGGGGAGAGGTTTGGGTTTAGAGGAGTTATGGGTAGTCTCAGTGGTCGGTGTGGGGTTCGGTGGTGGGTGGGGGTTTTGGGGTGTGGTTTTTTTTGGTTTAAGGTTGAGGGTGGGAAGGTGATGGGTATTGGGTGGAAAGCGTATGGGTTCGGTGAGGTATGGGATATAGTGTTTTAGTGGTTGTTGTAGTGTGAAGTGGCTGGGTGGTGGGTGGGTGGATGATGTTTGTTAGTGGTTGGAGGGTGTGGGGTGGTTGGTAAGTCTGGGTATTTGGATGTGGTGTGATGGAGAAGGTGGGCACGCGGAGGCGTTTTTTTGTGGCGTGTGTGGGTCGGTCTTTGTAGAGCAGGTGTTTGGTTTGAGTGGTTGGGTGGGGTTTGGGTTGGGGGTTTAAATCGTGTAGTAGTGGGGGGGTGTTGTTGAGTTTAGGGTGGGGTTGGTGGTCGTCTTGTTGTTCGATTGGAGTGTGGGTGGGTTGGGTATATGGCGGGTTGGGCGTAATTAAGCTTTGCGTTTTGTTCGAGTCGTTGTAGACCAGTGGTATGGGGTGCGTGTGGTGGGGTATAGGGGAGGGGTGAGCGGGGGCTGGGGTGGGGGATGGGTGGGGGGGGGGGTTTCCTGTGTGGTATGCGGGTGATTGAGTGCTTTATTTGGGTGTTTCGTAGTTTCTGGTTTGTTATATTTGTTTATATTGATAATGTACCCCCCCCCCCCCTTTTGTGTTTTGGGGTTTGGTTAGGTTGCGGTGGGAGAAAGGTTGTGTACCTCTCCCCCCCCCGCCGGGTTGGTTTGGCTTGATTGTTTTGGAGCGTTTTTTGGTATTAGTATGTAGGGATTCGTATAGACAGTCTTTTGCTGAGCTTAGAGGCAGATAGAATCAATAGGGTTATAGGTTCAAGCGTATCGCTAGTTGTGCAATGATTTGAGCTTGTAGGTGAATAGATTATGGAGTGAGAATTTTACTATATGCGTGGTGGACTGTATTGTATCTTTAAGGTAGAAGAAGAATTTACTTTTATCATCCCCACTTCAACTGAAACTGAGAATGTTAGTGTTTGTTTTTATTCTTTTTAGAACTTTTATTTAAATCTGTTCTCTATTCCGTCAATATCTCATTTCTTATATTGAGATTAGTTGAGCATGAAGAAGAAAAAGTTAATTAAACTAAGGACAATAAGGATGTAATAAGATATTTAAATAGCTTTTATTAAAAAAACTAAAGAACTAAGGTTTAGGATATAGCTATAGGAATTTTTAGGTGATTATGTTCTCGTATAACTTGTATTACAAGGATTCTATATGTGTGTGTATCGTCGTTCCGTGTTAAGAAATAGTGTAGGACACCTTTTCAGGTCTATGTGCGTGTTTGTAAGGTTTTTAGTCATATTCTAGGTAAGAGGTGTCCAATGAATATAGCTAGGAGTGCGTGGGATAGACTCAAAAAAGAGCCTAGTCCAAGTTCTCTAGAAGGATGCTGTCTTTTATTCCGACTGGCTTAAGCCTAGGAGGCGACGTGTGGACAAAATTATCTCAGTGGCGCTTGTTTGATGTGTTAAACCAGTATAAACAAGTGGTATGACCTGTTTGTCTACAAGAACAATGTTCAACACTAGTGGTAATAAAGGAAAAAAGAAGCGGAGTTCTAGAAAAGAAAAATTCCAACAATACCGGCTTTCCCCGCTGGTAACCCTCCAACAGTAGGAACATTGGTATGACTTGATATAATGTTAGGTAACCTTGTTAACCAACACGTGAACATGGGTAACTCAGATGAACAAAATGAAACTCTAGTTACTTAGGCGAACATTTTTGTAAACTTTAGTAACCTCTTTGTATATTAACCCAAGTTTTATTGCGGGTATGTCATTATATGCATACTTTCCGTAGTTTAAAAAAACATATTGTCTCGGCATCCTCCACGGGTTGCTTAGTAGTAGTGTTGCATTAAAGCGATTATAATGTGACATGCTATGATCTCGGTGTACATTGTATATGGTCTAGACTAGCGTATACCAAACCACCTTTGTAGGTGCATCATGCATGATTTTAGGAAAATTTGGTTTAAGAATATGCTTGGAATATTTCATTTCACACATCCTAAAGTCTTTTTTGACGGTTTCCGGCTCTCTCCTGACCATTTTAAATGTACACATTTTGCGAGGTTTTAACATGTGACATATTGCTTAAAAGCCTTTTGCTAACTTGTATATGTGGGAGAAGTCTAAAATAAAACATATGGTATGTTCAGGGGCGGATCCATAGTATAACAATGGGGGGCGGTGCCCATGGATCGTTGAAAATTGAGAAATACTTAGTATATTTTTTTATTTTGACCTTTTTTCCAAAGTGCCCCCACTCAAAACTCAAATTGCCCCCCGCTCACATACTAAAACCCAACATTCAACACTTTAAAACCTTATAAATCTTTCATCTCTAAGTAACAATATGCCGATTTACTATTGTCAAAAAGAAATTACCCCCCACAAGTTATTTTCCTGGATCCGTCAGTGGGTTAAACATTTACTTTTAAATAGTTCAACAAACTTGAAGTAAAATAACACATTTAGGTATTTTAGTTAAATGCGGGTTGGGTTAGCGGTTCGGGTTAAAACAACTCAATTCGAACATAGCATGTTGTGTAATTAGGTCACTCATATAAACCTTAACTTGTAGCATATAATCCATATACAACACATTCAAGCTTTTAATCGAAACAAGCAAGTGGGTCGACGCATTTAATACATTGCTAGACGAGTATCCGTGCATAGCAACGGGATTTTATAACAGCAGATAGTTGTAGTGATAAAAAGATATTTATGGGTTATAAACGAAAAATAATAGCAGTTTAAGGATTTGGGGAATAAACATAATGTTTTGAAAACGGGTCAAATTAAACCGATTTTTGTATTTTCGAAACCCGGTTTGACCCGGTGGAAAACCGGGTTGAACCGGTTGACGCGGTAACCCGGTGACTCGGTCGGGTCGATTAGAGACTCGGTTTCCAAAACATTAATTATAATTTCCATAAATAGATTACTTAATTTTTTTTCAATTTCAAGGTTTGTAACTTTTTCCATTATAGACAGTATAGATAGATAGATCTAATTTCATTTTTAGGAAAACTGAAATAATTTAAACGAATTCAACATAAACACGACACGTTTAATAAACAAGTTAGATTAATCATCCCGACATAAGCCATAACTTGTAATATCTTTTTGGAGTCCATGGCCATTGAAGGCAACTTCATTTTTATAGCTCTTTAATGGCCATGTTGTTGACCATGAATTCATGTTTTACTATCAGTTTCACGTTAGAGGCGATGTTAGCGACACTTTTTTGTAAAAAATGGTCTAGGATACGTCGATGGCAACCACACATTTACTAATTCTGAAACACAAAAGGAAAATCAACAATTCGAAAAGTACATGCAAATAAAAACACACGATTAAAAAAACATAATCATTACAATTTTCATTTTCTTATACTTCTTTGCAAAATTACACTTTTATTCTTAACTGATTAATTAATATTTCGTGTAAAATTTATGATAGTAACTTCAAGCGAGAGTTGATCAAATTTTTTAATCTATTTATTTCAATAATTAAACGGGTAATATTTTCCATGTTTAGATTACTCGAGGAAGGCGATTCGTTTTTAAGTCAAATATATTTTACCTCTTTGTGGCTGCCGTTAAACGTACACACCTCACAAGATCTAAAAACAATACAATTAGTCACGACTCATGAGGCTCGTATAGGGCTGATTGTTTCGGCTTATATAGCATGCTTATGGTTCATTTGGTTTTGGGCTTATATTTTGTAAGCTTGCTTTTTGTGGCTTATTTTAAAACTTTTCGGCTTATATAAGTTTATTATGACATAATAAACTTATACTGTATAAAAAGTTTCAAAATAAGCAAAAAAAGTGAGCTTACAAAACATAAGCCCAAAACCAAATAAGCACATAAATCGGCAATATAAGCCCAAACAAACACCCCCTAAAGTGTGGGAAAAACACCAAAATAACAAAAACAAAAACCCACCATTTTTTTCTGTTACAATTTGTTCTTCTTCTTGTTTATTTCATGGGTCGATTATTTGTGGAGAATCTTGAAGATGGAAATGTTTACACCTGTAAATGTTGTCATTTGCATTTGGCTTTTTCTTATCACATCATCTCCACGGTATAACCTTTTTTATAACAATGTGTTTAAGGGTTTTATGATTTACTGTTTTTTGTTCATACCCTTTTGAAATTATGTGTTTTTATGATCAAATCAATGTGTTTTTTAAGGGTTTTATGATTTAGTGTATTTTGTTCATTACCTTTTGAAATTATGTGTTTTTATTATCAAATCAATATGTTTTAAGGGTTTTATGATTTAGTGTTTTTTGTTCATACCCTTTTGAAAATATGTGGTTTTATGATCAAATCAATATGTTTTTAAGGGTTTTATGATTTAGTGTTTTTTGTTCATACCCTTTTGAAAATATGTGTTTTTATGATCAAATCAATATGTTGTTAAGGGTTTTATGATTTAGTGTTTTTTGAATATACCCTTTTGATAATATGTGTTTTTATGATCAAATGAATATGTGTTTAAGGGTTTTATGATTGTATAAATTAGTCGGCCAAAAAGTCAAAAATTATGGTTTTTTGGTTATGTATATGTTTGTTTTGGCTTATATAGTGGGCTGTTTTCGGCTTATGTTTCAGTGACTTATTTTGAAACTTTTCGGCTTATATAAGCTTACCGTGTCATGATAAGCTTATACAAGCCGAAAAGTTTCAAAATAAGCCACAAAAAAGTGAGCTTATGAAACATAAGCCGAAAACCAAATAAGCTTTAAGCCCGTTATATAAGCCGTAACAAACACCCTAGGCTTATATAAATTATATAATCATTTTTATAACAATGTGTTTAAGGGTTTTATGATATACTGTTTTTTCTTTATACCCTTTTGAAGAAATGTGTTTTTATGATCAAATTAATATGTTTTTAAGGGTTTGATGGTTTAGGCATGTATAGATTATTGTATACATTAGTCGCTCAAAAAGTCAGAAATAATGGTTTAGGGGGTGTTTGTTTCGGATAGCCGGCTTATGGCTTATTGGGTTTCGGCTTATGTTTCATAAGCTCACTTATTTTGAAACTTGGTTTATCAGCTTATATAAGCTTACCATGTCATGATAAGCTTATACAAGCCGAAAAGTTTCAAAATAAGCCACAAAAAAGTAAGCTTATGAAACATAAGCCGAAAACCAAATAAGCCATACGCCCGTTATATAAGCCGAAACAAACACACCCTTAGGCTTGTATAGATTATAAATTGTATAAATTAGTCGGCCAAAATGTCAGAAATTATGGTTTATTGCTTATGTATATGTTTGTTTTGTGTTTTGTGGTTTTAAGGGTTTAATTACTTAGTAGCATCATGGTTCATGTTTTAGGGATTGTTTGTTTCAGCTTATATAGCGGGCTTAAGGCTTATTGGGTTTTCGGCTTATGTTTTAGTGGCTTATATTGAAACTTTCCGGCTTATATAAGCTTGCCTTGCATGATAAGCTTATACAAGCCGGAAAGTTTCAAAATAAGCCACACAAAAGTGAGCTTGTGAAACATAAGCCGAAAACCGAATAAGCGATAAGCCCGTTATATAAGCCACAAGAAGTGAGCTTATGAAATAAATATGTTTTGAAGGATTTAATGATTTAGGCTTGTATAGATTATTGTACAAATTAGTCGCCCTAAAAGTCAGAAATTATAGTTTATTGGTTATGTATATGTTTGTTTGTGTTTTTAAGGGTTTAATGATTTAGTAGCATTGTGGGTTCATGTTTTAGGCGGTGTTTGTTTTCGGCTTATATAGTAGGCTTATGGATTATTGGTTTTCGGCTTATGTTTCAGTGACTTAACAAGTATACGTTTATAGTGAACGTGTCCTAAATGTGCATGCCACATAGAAGAATCAACATCTTTAGAATTAATCATGCAAACACTACTAAAAGTATTAGGAACTTTATTAAGATTTAACATAAACATGCCAATATTATAGTAAGCAAAACCAACAAATACACCATGTCTTGATAAGATATACTTATCAGATTCATACACTTGTTTATAACCACACTTATTTAACACGGGACCGGACATAAGGTTTTTCCTAAACCCTGGTACATACACAACATTAACTAAAGTAATAGTTTTTCCAGAACTGGATTCTTAAACAACATTTCCACGACCAAGTATTGGTTTGGTTGACTCGTCGCCTATATGAAGCACGGATCCATCTTGCACCAGATGAAAAGTATCAAACCAGCAACGATCCTTACATGCATGATAAGTTGCACCCGAGTCAATCCACCAAGCAAATACATCATCTTGCACATAACATATTTCAGAACTATACGACACATAATGATTAAAAGGAATTACATCAAAGTCAAAATTTAGACCTTGTGATGAATTAGGATCCTTAGATCCTTGTCCTGAACCAGAAGTGTTACCACCATTGTTCTTTTTAACACGACAATCCTTTTCGTAGTGACTAGTTTTGCCACACTTCCAACAAGTCAATTTAGACTTTTTGTTGGATCCGTTGTTGTTTCCATCATACTTCCTTTTCTTTCCCTTGTTGTTCTTGTTGTTATTCTTGTTCTTACCATCTTCTATCATGTTAACCGAAGAAGAACCAACAATTTCTTTACCCTTGCCTTTGCCACTTTCTTCCGCCCTTAGAGATTCCTCTATGTGAAAGTGACTTCCAAGTTGTACCAGAGACAACTCTTCCTTGTTGTGTTTTAAACTGTGTTTAAAATCCTTCCATGAGGGTGGAAGTTTGTCTATGATACTAGACACAGAAATGGATTCATCCATATTCAAACCGTGTTGTGTAAACTGTCCCAGAATTCGAAGGATTTCATGATATTGTTCCATCACATACCTTGAATCAACCATCTTGTAATTATTAAAATTACTAACAAGAAACTTCTTATTAGAAGCATCTTCTGCCATGTATTTTGATTCAATTTGGTCCAATAACTCCTTTGCCGAACCCACGTTTTGGTATACATCAAATAAGGCATCCGACATACCTTTCAAGATGTGTCCACGACAGATGTAATCGTCATTCTCCCACTTGCATTGTCTCCTTGTCTGCTCTAGCGATTCATCCTCCACAAACTCAGGCATAGGGGTACTCAACACGTATACAACCTTCAACGTGGTGAGAAGAAAGTGCATCTTCTTCTGTCAGCGCCTGAAATCATTCCCCTCAAACTTATGTAACTTCCCAAACTTCGCAGTCATATCCTTAACAGTGTCTCCCATGATTAAAACCAGGAAATACTTTAATCTTTGTAGGAATTTATGTGGTGTGTGAATGGTTTATAACTTATGATGAGCCTATTATTGAGTCCATGAACCAGAAGTTGTATGGGCTTGAGCCATATTTTATGGATGTATCACTTATGGCCCATGGGCCGCAATGTCTAGAACACACTAGTTTTTTGTTTGTTTGTAAGGCACATCGCACATTCATATATCACCCTTATTTTTATAAAATAAAAAATCTTCATATTTGAGACAGATTGTATGGGTGTGTTTGGTAAACAGCTTTAGCATTTTTGAGCAATTAACATTTAGCATTTAACATTATTATTACAAAACTCGTTTGTAATAAAGTAGCTAGCATTTATAAAATATAAAAACATCAATTTCTCAATGCTCTTTGAATAAGCATTTAGCATTACGTCATTTTACACATTAAAATTATAATTACAGATATCCTACCAAACACTTTTATAAATTAAACTGCTACTGCATGCTAACTGCTTACTGTTTACCGTTAACTGTTACTAACTACTACCAGTACTAGTTGGTTTTTCCCAACCAGGCCCAACACCCATATATTGGTGTGGGGTGCCATAACCCATTAAAAGCCACTTCAAAAATCCGCAAATGTAAAAGAAAAAAATTTACCTCTTTAAAAAAAAGTTTTGGTTATAATTCCTATATATACTCAAAAGGTAAATAAACAATAAAATTGTCCAATAATTTAAAACCCCAACCAAAAATATTCAAAACTGTCCCATTAATAAAACCACCTGAAAAGTTATAAATAATATAAAAAATAAATTCCCAATCTTTAGTATACAATAATGGGAACCCTTGATAGTATAAATAATATAAAAAAAATTCATCTTTATATACATATTGATATAATTTTGCGACCATTAAAGTGTAATACACTGGTCACTCGATGTACTAATAAGCCATAACCCAATATAAAATTCTTGTTGTTGAATCAATCCAGTTTTGAGATGTCAATTAATGTATCTCTCTACTCTAAAAAAAATCAATTGCCTCACAACCCTAAAATATATTTCGTTCAGTGAAGCGATATATGGTTGCGTTTAGTTGGAGAAAAAGAATTCTAGTTTTGTGTTTTTAGATTTGTAAAAAAAAGGAGGAGATTTATTTTCCACAAAACATAGAAAACACGTTCATGTGATATTGTTTTCCATTCTCAAGAAAATAAGGAAGGTTACAAAGAAAACAAGGAAAACAAATAAAATGTGTTTTGTAGTTTCCCTTGTTAAGTTGGAAAATGCATTTTTTGTGTTTTGTAGAGAAATTTGTTTGAAAACAATGATTTGAACGCGATCTCTGTTTTCCTTGTTTTCCACAAAACATTTAGTGGAAACAAGGGTGTTTTCTACTTTCCGACACATAACTTAAAGAAAAAAGAATAGCATCACTATAAAGTCATTTTGACAGACCAATCATATGGGATTCAACCACGGAAGGTGTGCAAGAGCTGGAGTCACTTAGGCTTCCACTTCAAACGAGCCACATTTTTATTAGTTTTGCATATGAATACGTATATTATTAAAAATATATAAGCGATAAAATTCAATCTTCTCTTTAGTTTAAAAGTGTAATGAGGTTTCATTGTTGTTATTGTCTGAGGCCACGAAAAACAACAGTAGGGCCCTGGATTCAGCCACTTGTTGCATAACAACATGAATAATAAGGGGATCTTCAAGCAAACAATTGCAACATGCATGCATGTCAGGCAAGTATATATTTGCAGGTAAAAACGAAAATTTATTTTGCTTTTACTATCAAGGGTATAACTGGAAATTCAATGATGTAAATTTATTCAAAAGAACATATATGACCCAAGACATCAAACATTTATTGGAAACCTTATTATACAATCAAAGCCTGCTCATAATCTAATACTCACACTCAATCAAACACAAACTTAAGGTCGGGATCATCAACCAAAATAGTTTTGAGCAGCACCAATAAGACCCTTTGGGTTTCCGGTTACTACGTTGAATATCACACTAAGAACTATCTTTGCCTTGTTCTTGGATTTCTGCTTTTTCTTCGCAGTTACTAGTTGTTCCCTCTTATCCATATCTGCCACAAACTGTTTTTGAACAGTCTGGAAAGGGTCACTTTTTCCGGTGATAAAACCCTTTCTCCAATTATCATTAATGATGTCCATCACACATATAACATGATAACAATAATCATCACACGAAGAAACATAAGCCCATCCACGACCCTTGTGCTCACAATGCAAACACTTTGCAGTGGCCTCCTTCTTTAGATTCAATGTAAGCCCATCAAGAGCTACTAGGGTTGGTTCATAACTCAAACAAGATGGGTGAACATTACGTTTTATAAAAGCACAGGAACATTTGTAGTGATACCCTTTTATTTTTTTCCCACATACAACACATGAGCAATCTTTCCCACTTTTATTGGTGTACAATTTTAAAACACATTTTTTAGAGAATGGGTATTGAACCTGGGATGGCGGGTTCTCACATTGTTTGTGATAAAATAGGTTGCACTCACTTTTCTTGCATGTGTAACTCAATCCGAAACCTAGTTGGTCACATCGCCCACAGTAATAAGGACTGTTGGCAGATTTGAGTTCAAGTTCGTGATGATGGTTGTCATGAGACATCTTGATATATGTATCCTGTTTAATTACCAGACAATATATGAGTGTGTAAATAGCCTGAAATTATATGTGGATTAAATAAAAATGCATCCAAAGCTTGAGCACATTGAAGTAAACGTACGTACCTTGAATATATAGCTAGTGTTTCTTTTGAGAAGAAGAAGAAGAGATGGACGATATGAGTGGCTTCAAAGGATGATGTATTATTATATAGATGCAAGTAAGCGCGCGACTACCTTACCTTAATCATACAAGTCGATCTTTTTGTTTACTAAACACGTTAAATAGACTTGGTAAAACTATCGGTTTCAATAAATCAATGACAATCTTGTTTGTATTATACATGCACTCTCTTCACGAAAACTAGTAGAAAGTGATCAAACAAATTCAATTGGCATAAAACTATAAACTACTCACTATACAGTTTCATCATGGTGAAACAGGATTAAGAGAAGTGCTAATTATTTCTAATTTTGTGCTGACAATTTTGAACTAAAAGCGTTCAAGCCTTTGATTATCAAGAATGCGTACAATCATCCAAATGATTGTGTATTCAAGTCCCGCACATGTTTTAACTATTTGAAAATGCTAAGTGATCAGTTTGTTGCTAAAAAGACTATTATGAACCGAAATTTCTTTGATTCAATTCCATACAACCATAACCGAATATACCTCCCCCTTTGCAGGTTGTGCTACTTCATACGTTTGCTTTACGTACTTTCATTCTTGCTATGTCTACTCCATCTCAGCCAATGAGCTTGTTGTCAGACAACACATTGGACGAAACAGAGAAAGAACCACCTGAAGGCCGGGTCTAGCTAGTGGTGATTAATCGAGTGTCCCACCAACCAACCAAGAGGTTTTAAGTTCAAACCTTGGTTGAGACATATGTGTAATGGGTGGTGAGTGTTATTGATCACATTCAAGTACATTCTTTATAAATTTTGAGATTGTTTATTTTCGGAAAAACTGATTTTATTTTTGAAGGCAACTAATAATCATACATGTTTTAGACCAGGGGGGGACCCAAGACGTACTTCAAGTTATCAGATGTATATTTTGTTTTGACGAGTATAAAGAAAGATAAAAAATAAACTAAAAGCTACGATTTCATTAAAACTATAAGAAGACATGCATTTCAAAAGACATGTATTTGCGTGACACAAAAATTCGGGGCCAGATTCATTTCACAGAAATTAGGATTTTTAACGGAAAATTACACTAAACGGCAAACACCCATCGGGTTCTCGTGAACTTCCAGAAACCCTCTAGGTCCGCCCCTGCTTAGACCCACAACTGATTATTTGTCTTCTAGTTATTGCAATTAGGAACTTGCATAATGAAAAGTCAAGGTCTACAGCTAATTTGACAAGTTTTGGATCTTCTTCACTCTCAAGCATCTTAAAATCATTGTTCCCGTGTTTATGGGTAAAGGAATTACAACCACCCCAAAAGATAGCCTTCAACTATAGAAAATACCAAGTCGCTATGTCGTCTACTTTGAATCATTTCAAGCTTACACCATTGACTATGTGTGACTCGAGGCTTAAACCTGATCTTGCTTATCAAAATCCGCTATTACCTTATTTATTTTGTTAGTCAAATAATAGCAGGCTACAATAAATTTATAAGATGTTATCCTTAATTAAATAGGTACACTCATCAATAAGCTAAACTTGACATCCTCCAAGATTACATTCTCTGTTAGTCACATATAAGTACCAAAATAATATTTTCAGCCAATTAGATCATTGAACTATTTGAAAATTATTTAACATGCAAATTTAAAGAGGTTAAATACTAATTGACATCGGTTCTAAGTTGGAAATTATGTAACACGAATATAAGAGCCGCCTTTAATTTTGTGAGAGGGCTGGGTACCGTCGGGCCAGGGCGTCAAGCCATGGGGAAAAAATTGGTGTCGCATACCACTTTTTTCCCATGGTACCTATTAAAACCCTTTCACATGGCAAACAAACCCCACCTACCCCCTCCTCTTTGGCACCCACAAAATGTGAAGGTGCCGTGAGAAAGATTTTTTATATATATATATATATATATATATATATATATATATATATATATATAATAATAAAATAATATAGGATTGGTTCTATGGAAAACCATATTTTGCTAGAAAATCCAAACAAAAACTCAGAAACCAAACAGATTCCCTAAAAAACAAATAAATGCCCTAAATTTTTTCAGAACTAAAATTTTGTTTTTTCAAGGCAAATATGGCCTCGAAAAATGTCTGTAAAAAACTCAAAAACCAAACAGAATGCCTAATGTTTCAGGCTATATAAAAGATTTTTTAGGGCATCATTGATTTTTAGGGCATCGTATGTTTTTTTAGGTTTTTTACAGAGAGTAAATCATGGCATATTTTTCTGAAAAAAAATTATTAACCTGAAAAAATTTAGGGCATCTGTTAGTTTTTTTAAGGCATTTGTTTGGTTTTTCTGGTTTTTTAGGTTTTTCAACAATAATAGTATTTCCTCATGATCCATCCCCCCCCCCCACAACACAAACACACACACACGCAAACACACACACGACACACACACACACAAAACAACACACCCAGCAATATATAAATATATATATATATATATAAATATATTTTAATATATATATTAGACTAACAGTGTAAACAAAATAGAGATTAACGGTGCAAGAAAAACACTAACAAGGACAAATAATGTAAACTTTCATAACAAAAAGGTTTTAAGCGAAAAAAAATACATTCCTCCTTCTTCCTTCTTTGCCAACCTGCAGCATCATACAAAAAAAACTTTGAATAGGGAGAAGAAGATGAATTACTAAAATAAAAACAAACACAATAACACAAAATCAAACACACAAAAATATAAAAACACACATACATAAACACAACACAAAAAAATATATATATTTCTTTGGCTTGGGATGAAGTCTCGCTCTTCAGGGCCTTAGAAGAATAGAAAGTATCTTCACCTCAGTTTATGCAGTGCTACAGAAACTAAAGAAGGCCCTTCGTTGGAGCTTCAGTTCAGCTTGGTTGACAATTCCAAGCTGAGCGTAGTCTATCTCCTTAACAGAAGTTTTGAAACGTGTTGTTTCATTTCTAGAAGGTTTACAAGACGAGAAAAAGATTGTTTTATGTCAAAAGGAATAAAGCAATCTCCTTGAAAAAAGGTGCTTTTAAAGTCGTTATAGAAGTACAACAACTTTCCTTAAAGAACTGCACTTGGTACTTTAGAGCAAGTCTGTATTAAATGGTATCTCAACCACCCATTGGATGCATTCACTGTCCTAGTTCACTTTTAAAACCATACACTCTTTCCTAAAAAGGAAAGATATTTCTCAAGTAAATGCTTATCTCTTTCCAATTGAATGTAAACATAATGAGAGTTCATTTAACTCTCAACAAACTTAATAAGAAACAACTGAAAGCTTCAGTTTCTAGCGAATATTTGTTTCTTATTTCCATAACTTTGGTTATAGAATCAGTTTCAAATTAGATAACACCCCAATTTTCATTCAATCACCTTGCTATTCCGCAAGCAAGGTGTGTCATAGATTCTTTATTCAATTCTAATAAGAAGTTATATGTTGAAAAGTTACCACTCATTTTTCTAAGAAGAGGAATCAAGCCTAGAAACCCTCAGCATGTCATGAAATGTTGAGAAACATGTGGTAGCATCGGTCATACCACAACTGATCACAATGACATTGAGTGGTTCAGAAGAGGTGAAGAACTTCAAGCAAAAAAGGCTAAAGCTCTAAAATCAACTAAGGCCGAATCATCAAATGCTAACAGATCAAAGACTCCTACTAGAAGGAGGGTTTCAAAGAAAAACTAATAATTTTGAATGTATTTTTGCAGTGTGACATTAGAAAACCCATCTGCTCAAGGCATATAACTGGTGTCAAGAGTTACATGTACAAATACGTGGAACAGTCAAGACCAAAAGTAGTATTTGGAGATGACTCTACATGCACAACCGAAGGTTATGGATCTATCAAATATAATGGTATAGTTTTCATAAAAGTGGCATTTGTAAATGGTCTTAAGTACAATCTAATTAGAATCAGTCAATTTTGTGATGCTAAGTATATTGTTTAGTTTGATGAGAAAAAAGGAACAATCTTCAACTCCAACAAAGAAGTTGTAGTGATCACTCTCAGAGTAAGGGATGCATATGTTCTTGACATGACATCTTCTGCTCAAGAATCGTGTTTCTTTGCCAAAGCTTCTAAAAACTCAACTGGCTTAGGCATAAAAGATTTGCTCATCTAAACTTCAAATCAATCAACAAACTGGCAAAACAAAATCTTGTTATTGGTCTTCCGTCACTTGTCTACCCAAAGGACAAACCATGTTCATCATGTGAAAAAGGAAAGCATCATAGAGCCAGTTTCAAAACAAAATAGACATCTTCTATCAAGAAATGTCTTCATTTTCTTCACATGGACTCATTTGGACCTGTAACTCCTAGGTCCATTAACCATGAAAAGTAAACTCTTGTCATTATCGATGAGAACTCAAGGTACACCTAGGTATACTTCTTGAAGAATAAAAGTCAATCACATGAAACCTTCATGTCCTTCATCAAAAGAGTTGAAAATCAAAATGACATTAAAGTCAAACAACTCAGAACTGACAATGGTACTGAATTCAGAAATAACATTCTTGTAAACTTCTGTGATGAAAAAGAAATTTCTCAAAATTTCTCTTCACCCTACACACCTGAATAAAATGGTGTTGCTGAGAGGAAAAATAGAACCCTCATAGAAGCTGCAAGAACAATGCTTTCCGAATCTGTCTTTTCTAAACAAATTAGGACTGCAGAATCTGTAAGCCAACTACAATGCTACACTCAAAACAAATCCATCATTGTAAAAAGACATCTCAAAACTCCTTATGAAATTTTTCGTAAGAGAATCCCAAACATCAATTTTCTTCAAAAGTCATAGTATTGTCTTAGTTTGCATCCACAATCATAAAGATCACTTAGGAAAATTTGATGAAAAAGCTGATGATGGTTATCTTTTTGGATACTCACTTGTTCCCAAGGCCTTTTGAGTCTTCAACACTAGAAGATAACAAACTAAAAAAACCTATCACACCACATTTGATGAAAGTCCTAATGCTATCAAATTCTCAAAACCTTTAGAGGACAACATCAATATTGCTGAAACTGAAAGATATCTACCTGATGGATATCTTCATCCTTATGAACCTTCTTAAAGGTATCAAACAAACAGCAATGATGTACCCTTCGTAGAACCCTATGAATGTCCTAAACTAGTTGTTCCTAAAACTAAAGTTTCATCTTACCATAATGGTCAAATTGATCAAAATGATCAATTTGTTCTAAATGATGAATTCTTAAATGATGATCATTCTGAACATTCCAATCGCACCAGTGATGAACAAATCATTGATAGTCTCCTAAACACTAGAGACATTTAGATCTCTAAACACTTATCCTCTCCAAGTATAGAGGATACTTCAGTATAAAATAGAATTCCAATCCCAACTCCACCCTTACCCATTCCAATCAATGTCACTTTCAAAAAATTCCAGCCTCCTCAAGACAGATGTCCATGACAAACACATGGAGCTGGGTCAAAACATTTGCAATCCAGGGCTGGAATGATCACAAGAGCCATGGCCAAACAACTTAGTGTTGCTTCAGCTCATGAATGTCTCTTTGTAGATTTTCTCTTTGAAGAAGAACCTAAAAAGGTTTCTGAAGCACTAAAGCATCTTAGATCGGTTGATACCATGCAAGATGAACTAAACCAATTTGCCAGAAATAAAGTCTGGCCATTAGTTCCTACACCTTATGGTAAAACCATAATCGGCTCAAAATAGGTTTTTAGAAATAAAAGAGATGAAACTGGAATTGTCATCAAAAATAAGGTACGTTTACTTCAATGTGCTCAAGCTTTGAATGCATTTTTATTTTATCCATATATTTCAGCCTTTCAGGCTATTTACACACTCATATATTGTCTGGTAATTAAACAATGACAGTCTTGTTTGTATTATACATTCAAAAATAAGGTACGTTTACTTCAATGTGCTGAAGCTTTGAATGCATTTTTATTTTATCCATATATTTCAGCCTTTCAGGCTATTAAAACACTCATATATTGTCTGGTAATTAAACAATGACAGTCTTGTTTGTATTATATAGTTTACTGACCCGTGAAATTCACGGGGCCTTAAGAAACCGTGACATTGTTTTTAAAAGAGATCTATTTGTGGTATTACGTAAATAAATTACATGTTAGCCCCGTGAATAGAAAATATTAGTGCTAACTTACGATACATATAGCCGTTAAAAAAAACTTATGATACATATAAATTATTAAAACGCTATAAAAGATATTTATTTTTTTAAAGTATATAAATTTGAGAATATATCACTCTGGAAAAGAGTAAAATAACCTAACAACAAATAAAAAATGACATTTAATTCACTCAGTCTTAAGAAACTGTTGATAACATTTATATAATAGATCGATTTGTGACATTATGTAAATAAATTACATTTAAGTGTATGAATAGAAACGGAACCGAACTTTTCGATTTTTGAAAAACAAAAAAACGAACCATCATTTTTAGTTTCGGTAGGTTATTTTTGTTCTGTTTTTTTCGATTTGGTTTAGGTTTTTTGGGTTTTTCTGCTCACCCTTAACTTTTATACTAAAACAAAATACTTTTTTATAAGGTATTTTTGTATTTGATACTAAAATTTGTTTTGATAAAACTTGTATACAAAATACATATACACAAAGTTGTGTAAAATAATATTTTAATATTACATTTAGATAATATCTGAATTTATACACTCAAACACGCATAGTTTTTCTTCCAAAATCATAACATTTGTGAAATCAAGACATGCACCCTTGATATACTCAATGACAGTCTTGTTTGTATTATATAAATCATTGACAGTCCAGTTTCATATATTGTCATTGATTTATTGAAGTAAACGTACCTTGAATATAATAACATATATTGTATACGTATTTATATTAGCCCATAACAAATTCAAACCATTTAGCCCAACTAAAATAAATAGTCATCGTCACTACAACAAAAGCCCCTTTCCCCAGCGCGTTTTTCCCCAGCGACATATCTCGTTGGGGAAAAGTCGCTAAACGACAAAATACTCCGACGTGGCATTTTTTCTCGTTGAATCTTTAGTCAAACATTATTGAAATGTTTCCCCCAGCGACATGTCGCTGGGGAAGATTTTCATGAAATTTAATAAAACATTTCAGCGAAAATCTATGCGGGAAATTATCCCGCATCTTTCCCCAGCGAATTCGCTTGTGATACTTTTGTTCATAGTTTAAGTGTCGAAATTATTCCCTAATTGTTGTAAGTTTGAATTGCAAACAACTTTCCCCAACATGTCCGCTGGGAAACTTAACAAGGCTATAATTTATTAGGTCTGGCACCGATTATAAGTTAACATATTTCAGGTTTGGCTTATTTTCCCCAGCGATACGTCGCTGGGGAAGTTCGTTTGACTTTATATGTTCAATGTAATGGAGTTGGATCATAGTGATCATGTTTCGACATCTGTTAAGATTCGGTAACATACATACCCAATGGTAACCATCCCCTTAGTTGTCAAACATGACAATAAACCCGTCTCTTCTGGTGGGTCGAACCACACCGCAAATACTCTTAACACTTATCGATGGGCTACATAATCTTCAAAATGCGCAGCGTTATTTTGGCTTCTGAAGAAAGTAAATCTACCTAAAGGGTTTTTAAGAAATGAATGTTCACTAAAGAAAAACCGATGAACATCTAATGTATAACCGAAACAAATCATAAGATAGGGCCTTTGAAAATGAAATAATCGTGTTAGCTTCTAATCAATCAACTAGTCATACATTGAACCTTTAATGTGTAACCCTAGCTCATACATTGAACCTCTAATGTGTAACCCTACCTTATACGTTGAACCTCTAATGTGTAACCCTAGCTCATACATTGAACCTCTAATGTGTAACCCTACCTTATGTTACGAATCATAACCGAAAGTCGACAACATGACCCAAGGACCCAACTTCAATTTATCTCAGCGAATATAATATGTTGTTTCTTAATAAACAACCTTTTTGCACCCCTCGGTTAAAAAACCGTGGTTTTGTTCCTTAGGTTTACGATTAGGTACAACACGGTTTCTTGGTCCAGTTGCTACCGGAAAGTGTACGGACCACTTGTTGAGTTTGACTTTATAGGTTCAATGTATGAGTTGGATCATAGTGATCATGTTTCGACTTCTGTTATGATTCGTAACATACCCAATGGTACGCATCCCCTTTGTTGTCAAACATGACATAGACCCGTCTCTTGGAGGTGCATCCGAACCACACCGGCAAATACTCTTTCGATGGGCTACATAATCTTCAAAATGCGCGCGGTATTTTGGCTTCTGAAGGAAGTTATCTACCTATAGTTTTTAAGAAATGATGTTCACTAAAGAAATCCGTTGAACATCTAATGTATAACCGTAACATATCATAAGATGGGCTTTGAAATATGGAAATATGCGTGTTAGCTTCTAATCAATCAACTAGTCATACATTGAACCTTTAATGTGTAACCCTAGCTCATACATTGAACCTCTAATGTGTAACCCTACCTTATACGTTGAACCTCTAATGTGTAACCCTAGCTCATACATTGAACCTCTAATGTGTAACCCTACCTTATGTTACGAATCATAACCGAAGTCGAAACATGATCACTAGGATCCAACTTCAATATTATCTCACGATGATGTTGTTTCTTAATAAACAACCTTTTTGCACCCACGTTAAAAAAACGTGGTTTGTCCGTTATGTTTACGAATTAGGTACAGAAACACGGTTTTTCTTGGTCCAAGTTGCTACCCGTATAAGTGTAACGGACCACTTGTTGAGTTTGACTTTATAGGTTCAATGTATGAGTTGGATCATAGTGATCATGTTTCGACTTCTGTTATGATTCGAAACCTACCAATTGTACCATCCCCTTTGTTGTCAAAACATGACATAGACCCGTCCTCTTGTGTGGGTTCGAACCACACCGGGCAAATACCTCTTCGATGGCTACATAATCTTCAAAATGCGCGTGGTATTTGGCTTCTGAATAAGTATACTACCTATAGTTTTTTTACGAAAAGAAGTTCACAAAAAGAAATCCGTTGAACTCTAATGTATAACCGAACATATCTAAGATAGGCATTTGAAATAATGAAATATGCGTTTTAGCTTCTAACCCATACAACCTAGTCAATATTGGAAACCTTTTAATGTGTAACCCTAGCTCATACATTGAACCTCTAATGTGTAACCCCACCTTATACGTTGAACCTCTAATGTGGTAACCCTAAGCTCATACATTGAACGCTCTAATGTGTAAACCCCTAGCCTTATATCGTTGAACGCTCAATGGTTTAACCCTAGCTCATTCAATAAACCTCTAATTGGTAACTCCTAACTCATACATTGAAGAACCTTTAAAAAATGTGTAACCCTAACTCATACATTGAACCTCTAATGTGTAACCCTAACTCATACATTGAACCTCTAATGTGTAACCCTACCTTATACGTTGAACCTTTAATGTGTAACCCTAACTCGTACGGTGAACCGAGAAAACCAAACCGACTGAACCGGATGACTCGATCCGAATGAACCGAGAAACCATA
Organism: Tanacetum coccineum; assembly: GCA_026074375.1. NCBI lineage: Eukaryota > Viridiplantae > Streptophyta > Magnoliopsida > Asterales > Asteraceae > Tanacetum > Tanacetum coccineum. Next base: position 13,134 of record BQNB010044874.1, on the reverse strand, counting down.
TCATTATATAAACAATAATAAAAAAAATTAGTTATTATTTATAAGATACATAATTATAAAAAACTTATTAGTATTTATATTTATAAATGTATACAATTTAACATAATTTTTAATAAGATAACACTTTCCCCAGCGACATGTCGCTGGGGAAAATATTTCAATCGATGGGGAAGTTTTTTCGTTTAGCCCTCCATAATTTTTCAATAACGCGCCATTTTCGCAAAACGACAAAATGAAAAGTTTCCCCAGCGACATGTCGCTGGGGAAAGTTTTTCTTACTAAAAATTAATTTAAGCGTTGACAAAGTCAAAGTTAGTAATCGTTTCCCCAGCGACATGTCGCTGGGGAAAAAACCTTATCATAAACGACGACCAAAACCGATTAAAACACAAAAAAACATCTCTTTGACGATTTTATCATCAAAAAAACCACCACCACACACCACTCATCGCCACCATCACCACCACCACACCACTCATCGCCACCACCACGGCATAACCCACCACACACGAGCACCTCCTCCTCTAAAAGTTTAATTCTTTTTCTCTTAATCCTCTAAAATGATAATTCTTGGTATTTGTGGAGTAGCGTGACGACAGCGGGGATTTTTTTTTGGCGGGGCAGCGGGGTTTTTGGCGGGGCAGCGGGTTTAATAAGGTGTGCTTTTTTTTATCCTTTAGGTATCCCCAGCGACATGTCGTTGGGGATTGTAAAAACTTATTAATTTTTGTTTAACCATAATTTTTGTTGGCGGGGCAGCGGGTTTAATAACGTTGGGGATTGTAAAAACTTTTTTTTATCCTTTATGATTGTTTTAGGATTTTAGAGATTAAATTCGGAAAATCCCCGTCTGAATTTGATCATCCTATAGAAAACCCGTCCGAAATTAATTTATTAGAAATTAATTTCGGAAAGTCCCCAGTTTTGGGACTGCTTTTTTAATGTTTTGTCTCATTTAGGATATGAATGCGTATAATTGGTTTACTATTTGAGATGATTTCGACAGTGTTTCTCCTTTACTCCTACGAATATGTCTTTAAACACATATTTGGGGAGTTGAGGGGAAATGCTGCCAAAATTTTCTCAAATAGTAAATCGGTTATACGCATTCATATATGAGACGAATCATTAAAAGAGTGGGTTAGGATTGCCTTCCATAGTTGCACTAGGTGAACAAAACATCTAGGATTGCCTTCCATAGTTGCCTTCCATGTAATAACTAAATGTATAGATAAAACGCAGGTATGGTATTCGCTGATAAGAGTTGGTTAGAAAAACCGCGTGGTTCCCGAGAATTTTATGACGGTGTCCAAAAATTCGTCGCTCATTGCACGCCGTTAGTGAATAGTGCGGGGAAAATTAGATGTCCATGCAAAAGATGTCGAAATATATTATTCAAACCCATCGAATGGATTGGAGATCATATTACCGATAACGGGTGGGACCCACTTTATACCGTATGGGACAAGCACGGTGAACCGGCTCTACCTACGCCACCGCTTCAAGCTACACCTACGCCACCGCCTCTCATGAGTGACATGACAGCGTTACTCGATGATCTTAGCTATATTCCTCCGAATAATGAACACAATGAACCAACACAAGGAGATATTGGTGAGACAAGTAACGAACCGACTCAAGCTACACGTAACGAGTTTGAAGAGTTATATTCCAGTGCCAACGAGGCGCTGTACCCCGGTTGTGACCATGTGACTCGATTAGACTTTATGGCAAAGTTTACCTATTTTAAGGTTAAAGGTAAATTGACGGATTCTATATTCAATGAAATGTTAGAGTGGTTACAATATGCATTACCCGAAAGTAAAGGATACAAGTTCCCACCGTCATACTATGCCATAAAGAAGACATTTAAAACGATCGGGTTAGGGTACGAGTCGATACATGCTTGTGAACACGATTGTTGCTTATTTCGGGGAGAAGTTAACAAAGATTTGCAATTCTGTCCGGTGTGTAATACGAGTAGATGGAAAGACAGTGACACACCGGGGAAGAAAGTTCCTAGGAAGGTGTTGCGTTACTTTCCGATCATTCCTAGATTACAACGTTTGTACAAGTCTAGACACACTGCAAAAGACATGATTTGGCATGCTACTGGAAAGTGTACGGAGCCCGGTAAGATGCAACACCCGGTTGATGGTGGAGCTTGGAAGAAGTTTGACATGAAGTATCCAGATTTTGCAAAAGAACCAAGAAATGTTCGACTAGGGTTGTGTGCTGATGGTTTCAATCCGTTCGGCAACCTTAGTCAGACGTACAGCATGTGGCCGGTGATATTGACAACATACAATCTGCCTCCGTGGTTATGTATGAAAGAAAGTAATTTTATGCTGACGTTGTTAATTCCTGGCCCTAAATCCCCGGGCAAGGACATTGATGTTTACTTGAGGCCTTTGATTGAGGACCTGCAGGTTTTATGGGACAAGAAAGGTGTTGAGACTACAGACATTGTTTCAGGACAAAATTTCAATATGAGAGCGATGGTTTTATGGACCATAAATGATTTTCCTGCTCGAAGTAGTTTGTCTGGGTGGAGTGGGCAAGGTTACAAGGCATGCCCTACATGTAATGAAGAAACTCCATCTATTGGCGTGAAAAACAAAATAGCTTATGTTGGCCGGCTGGTTTAGGACGCTGGTAAACTTAGACTTATTTTGTGTACTTAAGTGTAAAAATAACAATATCATATTTTTTGTTCTCTATCTAATCCTATCTTCTTCATAGATCTGTGAACGTCACGCAAACAATCTCCAAGACCCAGAGGTTAGCACAACCAGCGAGTTATTCGCTTTGGCTAATGGACCATCAAGGACTCCAATGTCAGTAAACGCTTGCGTAGTAGATGGTGTGAGGTATGTCGTGCAGAGCCGCGATGAACGTCGCACAACTCAAAACAGCGGCATTTGTGCGCCTGGCCCTGACGGGGAAATGTCTTATGGTCAGCTTCAAGAAATCCTCGAGTTTAAATATTTGTCGTTCAAAGTTGCGTTGTTCAGAGTTAAGTGGTTCGACACTCGCAACAATGGTAGAGTCAAGAAACTTACCTTTAGAAACGGAATGACACAAATCATCGGCTCTGGTGAGTGGTGGAAAAATGATCAATACATTCTCGCAACACAAGTTAAACAAGTCTTCTACCTTGAAGATCCGGCCAAACCCAACGTGAAGGTCGTCGAACATGTTAATCATAAAAAGTTTTTCAACAGGGGTGTCATCGTGGTAGAGAACGAACCTGATATTATACATTTGGACAACTCATCTGATCTCCCACCTTCTACTAGTGGGAATGACTTGGATAATGTCACCTTCTATATAGATTTGCATATAGATGGTGAATCAACGGAGGTTGACGCACCGCCAGATATCATTGATGTTCCTGGCGAAGACGATGATATTAGCGATGATGAAGACCCCCTTCCTCATGATTTAGCAGATTCTGATGTTGAAGACCTCATCAATGATGATGATGGTGTTGAGAAAGTTTATTCTAGTGAAGAAGAAGATTAACCTTGTGTTGTAACTTGCAAAATACACTTATATATTTGAATGAATGAATGAATGAATGAAATTGTTGTGGATTGTTTAAATGTGTAAATTTATTTGGATATTTGGATTTGTGCATGCTTGTATTATTTTGTTCATGAATTTCTACATGTTATGCTAATTGTACTTGTACAGATGGCTGATGTTGCACGAGCACATGGCGGGGACGGTGGTGGTGAGGATCCTTCACGTCCACCTCCTACATCATTCGGTTGCGCGGGTTGCTTCATCAACCGAGGTAAGAATTTCTGGATTATTGTAATACAAGCATAAATTTGATACATATATTGAACTTGCTTGCCTTGAACTTTTATGACTTTATCACTCACTTGATTTTGCAGGAAAAGGAAAGCGAAAGCCCAATTTGGGCGGCGTGAAAGCCGGCAGGAAGACCCGGGAAAGGACCCGGAACCAAGTATTAAAGGATGCGGTGGCCGCTAATAAAGGCCGGCCCATCGAGATCGGGTTCGAAGACCGTGCTGATAACACGGTTGTCCCTATCGGCCCCTACTCGACTCAGTGGGGAAACTACTTCGGGGAGATGATTAGGAGTATACCTTTGTATCACCCTTCCTGGCAGAAGGTCCCCGCGGGGGACAAGGCGAGGCTGATGGCCACTCTTGGGGTCAGTTATCCTTTTATGTTTATTTAATTATCGTGTTCATTTATTTAATTGTGTATATTTATCTAAATTCGTTTATTTATTTATATCATATAAATAAATAAACAAATTTAAATAAATATATAAATTATATTTCTAACTCTGTTTTCAATGTGTTGTATATGATTGCAGTCTACGTATAACCTCGAGCCGCATATGAGATCCGAGCGATGGCCTAGAATCGAAGGATACATTCAGGCTCAGTTTGGAAAATCATATAACACCAACAAGGCAACCTTGAAGAGGGAGCATTGGATCAGAGACCCCGAGACTGGAGCTTATGATTTGGATCGGATCAGGCGGGGCAAACCCGATGAGTACACGGATGATGAGTGGGAGAAATACATCAACTTCTGGAATGACCCTGCCAACGCCCAGCGAGCCGAAACAAATAGGCTGAATCGGTCCAAGAGCACAGTGGTATCACGCCATGGATCTCGGTCGATCCCTCTCACTCGACATCTGATGGTAATTATTATTATTATTATTGATTTTACATACATATATATATATCTGATTATACATTTTGGTGTGTTAAGATTTGTCGTTTTTAATTAGATTGATCTTATATGCGTGTGTATGTACAGAAAATGACGTCGGCAACCCAAGAGGAACCTTCAGAGATCGACACGTTCTATCGTCTGCACACCGTTAACGGTGTATTCCAAGATCCTGAGGCTCTCCGGATGTATGTAAGTATTCTTTCAAACCATACTTTAATGAATCATCGATTAATAATGTAGCAACCCGACTAATATATTTACTATCTTGTGTTATTGTCACTACATAGGATAGGATGAGGGAGCTCGAGGCGACGGGTGAGCACACCACTGCAGAAATCAACGCGATGGTCCGAGGCGGAAAGCTTCGCGGCCACATTCCTGGCGTGGGTCCGGTAATGCCAGGATACGTCCGCTCTAGGCTGAGCTATACCGCACCCGTTGACAGAAGCAGGGATGTCGATTTCATGATGAGCTTGATGAGGAGCGACAACAGGTTCGCGGATGCTTTTGCTCGGTATGATTCAGGTGGAGCCAGCGGGAGTGGCGGGAGTCGCGCGCGTGATAGTGAGGGCGGAGAGGATGGTGATGATACGGGGGGTGAGGATGGTGGCGATGACACGAGTTAGTCGTGTTATATGTTCATTAGTATGGTACATTATTTCTTTATGTTTATCTTGTGGACTATTGACTTGTTTCCCTAGTATGCTACATCACGCTTGTTTCCCTAAACTATCATGTGTACATATTCGGCTTTTGGCCGATTTCCCTATATTAGATTTTGGTTTTGGTACAAGTTGTGGTGTATTTTGTATTGCGAGATGCGTTTACTTTGTATTTGTGTTTTGGTACAAGTTGTGGTGAGTGTATACAGGTTTTGGTAGATTTTTTCCGGAAAAAATCTGGAAATGCCTTCATCGCTTATATGTTTATTATAATTATCTTGATCAATTTATTTAATTGTGTATATTTATCTAAATTTCGTTTATTTATTTAGTACAAAAAATAAATAAACAAATTTAAATAATATATAGAATGATATTTCTAACTCTGTATTCAATTGTATGTATATGATTGTAATCTACGAATACCCTCAAAAAAAAAAGGGCCGCATATAGATCCGAGCGATGGCCTAAAAATCGAAGATACAAATCAGGCTCATTAGGAAAATCATATAACCCCAACAAGGCAACCTTGAAGAGTGAGCATTGGATCGAGACCCCAAGACGAAGCTTATGATTTGGATCAAGATCAGGCGGGGCAAACCCGATGATACACGGATGATAGTGGGAGAAATACAATCAACTTCTGGGAATTACCTCTGCCAACCCCAGCGATCCGACAACAAAAAGCAGAATCGGTCCAAGAGCACAGTGGTATCACGCCATGGATCTCGATCGATCCTCACACACACATCTGATGGTAATTATTATTATTATTATTGATATTACATACATAATATATCCGATTAACATTTTGGTGTAGTTAAGATTTTGTTTCGTATTAATTAGATTGATCGTTAAATGCGTGTGTATGTACAAAAAATGACGTCCGGCAACCCAGAGAGGAACCTTCATAGAGCCGACACGTTCTATTCGTCTGCACAACCGTTAACGGTATTCCAAAGATCCTGAGGCCTCTCCGGATGTATGTAAGTATTCTATTTCAAACCATACTTTAATGAATCATCGATAATAATGTACAACACCGACAAATTATATTTACTATCTTTTTGTAATGTCACTACATAGGATAGGATAGGGAGCTCCGAGGCGACGGGTGAGCACACACTGCAGAAATCCATGCGGTGGCCCGAGGTCGAAAGCTTCGCGGCCACATTCCTGGCGTGTCCGTATGCCAGGATACGCCGCTCTAGGCTGATCATACCGCCCCCGTTGACAGAAGCAAGGGGATGTTTGATTTCATGAGTGAGCTTGATGAGAGCGACAACAGGTTCGCTGGGATGCTTTTTGCTCGTAGATTCAGTGGAGCCAGCGGAGTGGCGGGAGTCCGCCGTGCGTGATCGTGATGGCGGAGAGGAATGTGATTATACGGGGGGTGAGGAGGTGACAATACAACGAGTTTAGTCGTGTTATATTTGTCATTAGTATGGAACATTATTTCTTTATGTTTATCCTTGTGGACTTGTGACTTGTTCCCAATATGCTACATTAAACGCTTGTTTTCCCTAAACTATCATGTGCACATATTCGGCTTTTGGACGATTTCCCTATATTAGATTTTGGTTTTGGTACAAGTTGTTGTGTATTGTAGTTGCGCGAGATGCGTTTTACTTTGTATTTGTGTTTTTGGTACAATTTGTGGTGAGTGTATACAGGTTTTTGGTAGCTTCTTTCAGGAAAAAAATCTGAAAAGGCCTCTGTGCAGGCAAGATTTTTTCGGAAAAAATCTAGAAATGCTGCTGTCAGCTGTATTAAAAAAAAATTGCTGACTTACTCCCCAGCGACATGTCCCGCTGGGGAAAATCCCGCTAAAGGACAAAACTCTCGAGGTGAAAAGCGTTGAAAAGTCAAACTCAAAGGGAATTTTCCCCAGCGACATGTCGCTGGGGAAAATGTGCAATTAACTTAAGATTTTATTATTAACTTTAAATATTTGGTTTTAATCAGAAGTTTCCCCAGCGACATGTCGCTGGGGAATCTACTGCCACCGTTGCACCAATTCCTTGACCAAAAAATACGTGGGGCCCACTTTTCGCTGGGGATTGTCGCTGGGGAACGTTTTGCCATCGAGCTTACCCCATCAACTTTTCCCCAGCGACATTTTGCTGGGGATAGATTTCCCCAGCGACATGTCGCTGGCGAAAGGGTCGAAATGTTGCTGGGGAAAGCATCGAATGTTGTAGTGAGGGTAGGGTATCATGTTAACCTTAGAAGCTGTGTCATTAATGCGCTAAGGTTGACTCTAGCATCTAGCCTGATTGGAATGATGAAGGCACCAGGGTCTTCTCTCTCCTTTAAAACTTCCCCTATTACCTCATCAATTGTTTCTTTCTTTCTATCAGTTATTCCTTTCAGCTTGTCTTGCTCATTTCCCATTTCCTCCAACAATCTCCTGTACTTGTCAACTTCTCCTAGTACTTCTAGTACGGGCTTATGTTCCTCTAGCTTCTCTTACTTCTCGCATATACTTCTCACCAAGTCTTGACGCACCATCTCTTCTTGCGTCATCGGTGTTCCATTGGACCATGATGGTCCTTCATCCGGGTAACTTGTTTGGAATCCTCCTAGTGCTCTCCTCTTGTTTCGGGTACTCTTCCCCATGTTGCATACGTACGGTATAGGCTCGGTTGGTGTTGGTTCCTTAATCTCCTCTAGGTCGAATATTGGTTCCCATTCATGTTCTTCTTCCTCATCGGAATCATCCCCAAAGAAATCGGGATCTGGTTGCATGGTGATTATTCCATTCCCAAAATCTACCACTCCTTTAGCAAGTTTTAGGAATGATCTTCCTAGTATCACACATGGCTCAGTGTCATCCTCCTCCGGGTTGAGGATGAACTTGACAAAATAGAACTCTCCCTTGAGTGTGACTAACATCTCTCTCCTAACAACTTTCTCTCCATTAATCTCCTCAATATCCAAACACATTTTTACAGTGTACTCGTTGGATAGCATGTTCTTTTCATAGGCTAGATTGATCTCTCCATCGTAAGCGTGTAAACCTCCCACGTGACATGGTGCCAAATAACGCTCTTCATTTTCTTCCATTCGGTAGAAAAATAAGAGTTTGGAACTCTTCTTCGCTGATTCAGCGGTGTCATGGTATTCCGGTCCAGTCCATTGATCTTTCCCCTTGTTGATCACATCCATTGATTCTTGATTGTCCTCCCCGAGGCTCAATCGTCCATCATTGGTTTTTTGGTCCATTTTGATCTTAATATCACAAAACATCAAGATAAACATTAGTTGGTTAGTACAAATAAGCATAATCCACGTTTCATACTCATATAGCATCAACAAACATTTATATATTGAAGGGTTGTGCAAATTTGGCTTGGTTTGTCCATTTTTAAATCTCTGTGAAGTATCAGACCTGTAAGTGCGTCGTACTTTGACATAAGTATGGCGTACTTTCCTTTTTTTCCAGAAGTGCGTCGCACTTTGTTGAAAGTGCGGCGTACTGCCCTGTTTTTTAGTTACGGATTCATTCAAATTCTAGGTTTTTAATGTTCTAATCATTATAATTTTAATCCTAGGTTTGACCACATTGTTCCAGTTAATATTCCATAAGTTATTACAGGCAATCAATTCATTTTGCATATCATGAATGTGATAGTAATGATTATAATGACTCTTCATTCTAGCATTAATAGCATCTTCTTCATCTAGCAATTTGAATTTGCAGAATTTAGGATCATAGAAACATGTAGTGTTTACAGGTTCATGATTCAAAAGGTTCAGATTCATACTACTATGGTTTGCATTCGATTCGTGTGTTTTCAAAGTGGTAATCTTGTTATTTGGGTTGCTTAAGCAGGTTTTAAACATCAAGTAGCAAATAGCATATATCAGAATCTTTCCAAGTTGTTGTTGATTAGCAAAGCATGTTTTTGTTTTTTTCTTTTTTCTATAAATCACACATAAGCAAGCAATTCCAGTTATTAGGGCCAATAGAAAAGCTATTCTTATGTTTTCAGAAGTCATCTTAAGCATTTGAGGGGTTGGGTTGGTGTTTTGAAACGAATTCATTTTAATTGTGAAAATTTCCAGAATGTGCGTCGCACTTATCAAGAAGTGCGGCGAACTTCTTGGTTCGTCCAGAAAAACCGGCGCACTTACTGTGAGTGCGTCGTACTTTCTACAGATTTTTAAAAATTTTTGATCAGTTTGCCAACTGTACGGCGAGTTTGAAAATTTGAGGTGCAAAACATAAAAAGCTTAAAACAGTAACAATTCAATCCCCGGCAGCGGCGCCAAAAACTTTTGATGTGTTGAGAAGGCTTTAAATTTATAATACTAGTTTTACCTTTGATCTATCCTCCTACCAATGAAATTAACATCATCAAAATCCTAATCACTCGTCTCATTCCTTAATCCCGCAATCCACCAAATGCTGACCCATCACCCGCACCATTTTCTTTCTTTCAAAATTAATCACTTCTATATGATTAAATCAAACTCAATTCATCCTACCTATCTTGTGTGTGTGACATCCTCAAGACTTCAAGGATCTACTATTATGGCTAGCTATTAGTACTATGTTATATCTAATTTTAATTACTCATTAAGAATGTAGTCATACTTACATGTATGACTATGTTGTAGTAGTTTTATTTCATGTATGAGCTTATCTCTAGTTGAATGGGTGAATGAATGAATGATCTTTTATTAGTTTTATATTTGTCGAAATATTGCTACATGTTCTTGCTCTTGTTCTCCTAACCTTGTTTTGTAGCAATTAAAATTAAGATGGATCCCTTGGTGCCCCGAACAAGGGGGAGCTCACATCAAGGGGGAGTCTTTGAATCGTCGAATTCTTTCTCTCTACAAACTCGACGATACGCCTTTTGGAACTTGACAAAAAGGAAGAGAAATAGATTGAAACTCATTAATATTTTGAAATCTTTAATTTTATACAAAATGAGTTTATGTTTTGTCATCATCAAAACGGGGGAGATTGTTAATACAAATAATGTCTAAAAACTTTATTTATATTTTTCGACCTCTTCAAGTTTTGAAGATGACAAATCGTAAAATCATTTACGATAAAATTAAAAGTTTACAAAATATTGTTAATACAAATAAACCAGAAAAATAATCCTTTCTTAAACTAGAGTTTTATTAATGACAAAACATATCAAATTCATTTTCTCATTATCTTAAACACTTCTAAAAAGCTAAAACCATATTTTACAAAAACCCTAAATGTATGATTTTATGCATATTTTCATATAAAACCTTAAACTTACACAAATGACTTTTCTTACTCCTTAAGCCTATCACATCATGCATGACATATCATGTGTTTTATGGCACAAACACATAAACTATGAAATGACAAATACAAGAAACCTCAACATGAGGTAGGGTGAAGATGTAGCCATAAGATTCACATGAGCTTCGAGTGTCTTCGAAAGATTTGCTTTAAATGGATGATGATGATGAGATCTTCAATCTTGTAGATCTACATATATGTATGCTTGGTGGTGGATACAAGTAGCAAGATCTTCAAGGCTGGCTTTGGTGGATCATCATGAAAGTAAATGGTTGGTGTTGATTGTTTGTCAAACAACAAAATAATGTTAGAAAGCATTAGATCAATCAAAAAGAAAGAGATTAATAGTGGTGTTTCTACATATCTAAATGTGCCTAAAAACTAGAGAGAAAGTGTGTAAAAGGGTGGAAAAGTGTGAAGAGAAGTGATGAAAATCGAGTGAAAAAGGCTTTCCCTCAATCCTCTTAATTTATAGAAAAAAGCTTGAACTCCTCTATTTATAGAAAAAGCTGAATGGCACCGGCTAAAGGCACCGGCCAACAGTAAGGGCACCGGCTTGTAAACCAAAGGCACCGGCCAATAGTAACAAAATCCAAATTTTGATTTGCAAAATCTTGAAAGATCTTATGTAATCTTGGAGAGATTTTTTCCAGATTTAGATGATGTAATGAATGATGTAAAAAATCATTTTCTATTCTATTTTCCTAAAGTAAAAAATAACTTGTATATTTAAAGTGTAAGTAAACTTTTGTAAAGTAAAATGTCTAGTTGAGTGCTTGTTAAAATAAAGTTTACTTGTTTAAATAAAATACTTGTAGATGCAAATGTGAAATGAGGTTTGATCATAATGCAACATAACAAACATGTACGAACCTGTGTTGTAACATACGAGGATACGAGACGTTGATAGATGTTGATGTATGTTGAGATGAAATATGATTACGAGTAACTTGTACATTTAACGATATGTATTACAGGTCACAATTTTGTCATTATCAAAACAAACGAGAATGTGTAGATTAAATACCGTAATATTTGCACTAACAATCTCCCTCTTTTTGATGATGACAAAATATGTAAACGTAATATATAGTAAATGTAAAAGTTACTTGTATCCCCACCCCATAATACCTTTTACATTACCTTCTCTGTTTACACTCTTCTCCCCCTTTTGTCAAAACAAAAAGGGTGTGTCCTTGGAGTTTAACTTCATTTCTCCCCGAAAAGGCGAGATTGCATCATCCCTAGTAAAGTTAAAATATCTACTCAAACGCCTTATGTTGTTGCATCCCCTAGGTAATTGTCCTTGGTTAATTGCGGATCCATGGATTAAAGTTTGAAAGCTTAACCTACAAAATGGTTAGTTTCGTGCAACAAAAAAATGAAAACTATATGATGAAGAAAATGACATCTTCTTTGAAGCGTAAAAGATTGACGAAGATTAAGTATGATGATGAATGCATGCATGCTCCCCCTTGACGAATGCTTCCCCTTGTTTGAGGTGTCAAGAATGATCCTACAAAACAAAAAATTAGTGCAATAATAGCTTTTGTCCGTAGACAAATATGTCATATACAACAAGTGTATAGACGACTCAATATGATTTCTTGATGAATGCTCCCCCTTGCTTGAGGGCGTCAAAATGAACCTAAAAAAAGAAAAATGAATGGTGCAAACTTTATCCTTGGATGAGTAAACCATATACCACAAAGTGTATATGCTTAAACCTACAAAAAGAAAACTTAGTGTAATATGTACTTCGTCTTTCGAGGAAGTCATATATAATAAGATGCGTATATGATATGATATGACTCTTCTAAAGCTAAAATGCAATATGATTTTCCAAAAGAAACTCCTAGAGAAGTAAATTAGAAGTAAAAAGTATAATCCTACTACTTGCATCATCGTGGTTGGTTTTGATGGAGAGGTTTAAAGGTTTTAAGGGTGTGGTTAAGAATGAGACGCATTTCATTACGAAATTCACTTGGCTTTTGACAAAAGAGGCTTACAAGTTTCAAGACATGTGAGAAGATAAGTTCGATGGGGTCTAAGATTATGGGAAGTTGTGAGGATTGTTTGGATGGAGAAGGTGAGGTAAAGGTTGAATCAATAGGTGGAGGTGTTGTTTTAGGAGTAGTCAATAAATCACTATTGCAATGAATTGGTGAAATGATCGGTGAAAGAGGGAAAGTCAAGATTGGAGAAGTTGGTAGAGGTCCCAATGTATAGTCCGATAGAGGTGAGAAAGGTTGGTAGGGAGGTGACGATGTTCGCGAATTGTTCAAATAACATGGCCTAGTGCTTATTCTAGTGGTTCTTTTGAGGTTGACTTTGTTTTCTTTAGGCATAGTTGTTAGGATATCATTTCATCACCTTAAACACAAAAATAAGAAAAATAGATTTTAGAGAGAGAAAGTAAAAAACAAAGAAAAATGGTTACTAGCACATTGAAAG
>BQNB010044873.1:0-44624 GCA_026074375.1 Tanacetum coccineum | reverse complement strand
TATAAATCTCATTAGGACACAATGTCAAAATACACTTGTTGAACACCATAAAGTTCACAAGTTGTAATAAAGAGTCCTACGCATTATCCTTGAGATCTTGCCAGAACATCCGAGTGATACTTAAGTATTCACAGTGAAGATGGAAATCCTGCTTGAGCCAACATCAAACAAGCTCTTGGTAGGTGACTTGCAAGATTCTATATGAATCAAGCTTGTGATAACTGGATATCAATTTTGGTCCAGTAAATGAATTGACGACTTAATCAGAAAGATAGTAACTATCTGATTCACTCTTACCGTGTTGTCTGCTTTGAGACGTTCCGGTAATGAGAACTAGCAAGCATGGTGAATCTAATACATCTGTGTTAGAAGATCCTACGCTTTGAGCTGGAAACCCTGTCAAGGAGATTCTTTGAATCTACCTGATCACAGGTATAGTATTTATACTATAAAACGGGAAACCGGAGGTTAATGCAACCGAACTAAAGATGAATGACAAAGCCAAATTCATCTTTTATTGCTAACTGTTTTATTTCAGGATAAGACGATGGTGTTGCAGCCTCATTCCAGCGAAGTCGGATTCATAAACCACATGCTCATACTCAAGCTTTCAAAGTCAATTAAAGAATCGTATATTGGGAAGATTGTTAGACTTATAATCATATATGTCAAACAAGAATGTAACAAGTATGAGCATGTTGGTCAAGAGCACAAGTTGATCAAGGAAGTCAAATCAAGATGATTCAAGTCAAGGAGATGATGCAAGATAACGATCTTAAGAATTCAAAGTCAAAAGATAAAGGCTCAAAATCAAGATCACAAAGCATAGATGAACAAAGCCATTACAAACAAGACAAGACCATAACAAGGCAAAGCATAAATTTCAAACGTCATATCTTCAATGTCATCGATGGTACATAGGAGGTTAAAGAAAGAGACCTCAACATTGGGGGGAGATTGTTAGCCTTAATTATATTAAGTCAAACAAGAATGTTATCGGTCTTAGAAAGTCAAACTAGGTCTTGTATTGTAATAGGCTAGTCGGGTTCAATAGGCTTGGATTGTAATCTAATATTATCTGTATTTCGGGCTCAAAGCCCAAGTTATGCCAAGCCCGACCCAAGATTACAAGCCCATACGCCACCTAGCAAGGCATGGGTATAAATATCCCTTCACCACACTTGGTGAAGAGTGTTGGTTACATTTTCATTTCACTTGTAATCCACCAACTCTCTAATCTAATCTTTCTTTCTTGTTTTCTCTCTCTACTTTCTCTCTTTAAGTTTTCTTCTTATTTTCTAGCATATTGGTATAGATTATTGTTGTGTAATGGATTAAAATAGTGGGATAACACTTTCTTTCCATTTTCCTTTAAACACATTTTCATTTCCCTTTTAATAAAATAAGTTGTAGCTTAATTTCTGCTTTTTAGGGCTTATTTCATTTGCTTATTTTTAGTTAGTATTTTTATAAAATTATTCTTTGCTTTTTACACTTTTAGTAATTTTTCTAGAATTTTTCAGTTTCTTTTCGTATTTTTATTCATTTAATTTTGTATAAAACTTTTAAAATTCATAAAAAATAGAAAAATAATCAAAAAAATATAATTCTTTTTTAGAAAATTTTCTTTATTCATATAGTTTCTAGGAGAATTAGTTTTGCTTCCGTAGGGTTAAAATTGCAAAAATTCACTTTTTAAAGAACGGGTTTTTAAATACGTTTTCGTTTTCCCTCGTGTTTAGCTTAAATCATTTTTGTTTTAGGGTTTCCTTAGCTTTTCATTTTTAATTAGTCATTTAGAGTTATAAAAAAACAGAAAAATCATTTGCTTTTAATTGTAAAGTTAGTTAATCAATTCAAAAATCTTTGAACCAATTCAAATCATTATCCAAACAACAAAAGTGGTCTCAATTTCATAAATCATTGGGGAATAACGACCCGGGAATCATACTTCCCGGTAAATATACGTATTATTATATATAATTGTGAGAATTTCTCTTTCTTCCTTTGTCCTCAAGGGTAGTTTGGTAATTTTCTATAATATTATTATTAATACGTGTATTAAAATTGCAATCAATTTTTGGCGCCGTTGCTGGGGATTTGTGATTAAGATTCCTTCGATTGGATTTGTCGATCGTGATTTGAAGAACCTTTCGTTTTCGAAAGTTACGCTTCTATTAAAATTAAAAATAAATAAATAAATAAAAAGTAAAAAGTAAAAAAAATAATTTTCTTTTCTTTTATTAGTATAATTATCATATAAAAAAATATATATATAATAAAAAAATCAAAAATATAAAAAATTGTCCATAAAAAAGAAAAAATAAAATAAACAAAGTTGGTAAAAGAACACCAACAAATAATACCTTCCATTGAGGTATTATCCATCAATAAGTTCCCAAACCAAAGATTTAAAAACTTGCCATTTGTGTCATTTACGAGGAACGGCTCACCTTAAAAAGTAAAATTTTTAAGAGCTACCGTGAAGTAAATTTGATTATTTGGTTTAAGTTTCCCTTCGTCGTTATCCGTAAAATAGAGTTTAATAAATTGAAAAAAAAAATTAGTATAAAATTTTCTTTTCTATTTTTGTGCATGCTTAACTCGTTCTCAACCCGCAACCGTAACCGAAAACCCGTCAACAACTAAGCTCCACCGGATGATTTTTTTTTTTATTTTTGTTAGAAAAAACCGTTTAATTTAGAAGACCTTTTGATAATCCTCCCCTAGTTCCAATGGCTGATTAACACTATGCGGAATTGCTCTAAAGCACCCAACCCACCGAGGGGTACGAGGATGCAATCGTAATTCCCAAAATCAATGCTAATTTTGAGTAAAGCATGGTTTGATCAATCTTGACAAAACAAGCATTTTTTCGGACATTGAAAAAGAGGTATCCACATGCTCACAATCCGTTATTTCACAAGATCACCTCAACGATAGATTTCCACTCCTGAGCACGTCAATTAAACTTTCATTTCTTTCCCCATTTTCTCTCGAGGTCAGCCCGGATTTGTCTAGAGAAAGAACATCCTCTCGATCAATTTAGACATGGATGATCTTGTTTCAAAATTCATTAATCAAGTCTTTCCTCCTTTGAAAATGACAAAATCTTCGAAACCGAACACGAGTTTTCAACAAAGATTTGACGAGTTCTTTTTTACGAGGCTTGGGATCGATTTAATGAAGTTCTTCGAGCATGCCCACATCACGGATTTTCAGAATTACATCAACTAGATACGTTTTTACAATGCCTAAAAATTCCTATGATCAAGATTCGTTGAATTCCGGCGGGTGGAAACTTTTTGGATAAGATGCCTCGTGAATGCTTGAGAATATCGAGAGTAAATCTAAATTTCGTATTCACTAAAAAAGGCAGTCGTGCCAAAGTGATTCGAGCTCATCTACCAACGGAAAAATCACCCCGATGTTGCTGCTCTTACAACGAAGTTTCCTGAACTTAAGAATATGAAGAAGACTATCTTATCGACCAGCAAAAAGCCCCAAGCACCCTTGCCGTAAAAAAGCGTCGAGCAGAGTTTGTAACTTGTGGAGTTGCTTCATTCTTATAGAAATTGTCCCACAACCGATGGCAATGTTTATTGTGATAACATTCAAGAGTACGTTTCACAAGCTGTTGCAGCTAATTTCAATCAAGGAAATACCAATTCTAGACCTCCGATGGTTACAAACCAATCCGCCCTTCCTGTGTTTTTCCTTCGAAAATAAAAGAAAAACGATTCAAAACAATCAAAACCGTTACCATCAGATCAAGGAATTATTTCAACCAAATCGGGGACCAATTTTCAAATCAAAACCGTGGAAATAACTTCAACCAAGGACAAATTTATCAACCTCCGACTAGTCAACCGCCGGTTTACCAAGCTCACCCTTATCAAACTCCCGTTCCGCAAATGCAAGGTGTTTCGAAAACCGATTTTGAGAATTACGTCAAGGCTAATGATGCAGTATTAAGGAATATGCAAAATCAAGGCCAAGTTACAAAAATTAGTTTATGTAGGTTTGTTTTGGGTAGTTTTATTTGGTTCCAGATGACAAATTTAACGTAAATAGCTTTTCTAAATTCATAAAATTCCAATACCCACCGCTTCGTCTTCTTCCGAGTTCAGGTTCCTCTGTCCTTAATGACGAATAACAACATAAAAACCCGAATGAAGACTTGAAGGGTATTATTACTCGAAGTGGGGTTGTTTATCAAGGACCTACGATTCCTACTTCTTCTTCTCCTAAAGTAGTGGAACGTAGAACCGAGGTGACAAAAGACACGGTTTTTCCTACTAATAACGGAATTACCGAAGATGTCCAACCTCCGGTTGTCCCAGTTGAAAACCAAATTCCGGTTCCCAAGCCAGTTGTTGCTCCCGTTAGTGTGCCGATGCCGTACCCCGAACCGCACTATTTACTTATCCTTTAAGGCGAAATGATGAGAAGCGCCGTGAAAACGCTAACGAACAAATTGAGAAATTCTATGAAATATTTAAAGATATGAGTTTTGAAATTAGCTTCATGGATGCTTTGACTCTTATGCCCAAATTTGCTTCAACTCTTAAAGCCTTAATCGGAAATAAAGAAAAACTTAATGGCTAGAACCCCTATTAAAAAACGAACATTGCTCGTCGGTCATACTTAACAATTTACCAAAAAACTTATGTCCACGGCAGATTCCTTATTCCATGTGAATTTCCCGGGAATGGTATTAGTGCTATCGCCAGTGCCGATCTTGGCGTAGCATAAATCTTCATTCCAATTTCCCGTGGGGAAAAAGCTTAACCTTACAAAACCTGACTCCGACTTGCATAGACAACACTAGAACTATGAAACCGTTAGATCTCCCGACCGATCCGGAATAGCTAAAGATCTCGAACGTTAAGTGGTGTTTTAGCCTCAAAATATGGAGTCAAACATGAAGTTCCGTTCATTATGTAATTGTAAGTCACGGTCCCAAGTAAATTATTAATGTTGTAATAGAAATTATCGGGAATCGGGCACGATAGATAAACTAATATTGTATATGTGTCGGGTTTAATCCCAAGCAAAACCCAGGCCCGAGTCCTAGTTAAATATCGTAACTGCGTCACATTAAATGTGTAGGGTATATATATATATAAGTTTCTACTAAGAAAATACTATTTTCTCATAAATATCTCTCATTTTTCTAGAAAAGAACTTTTCTCTTTTTTCCTCTCATCTCTCTCTTCTTAGCATATAATATTGCGTGAGGACACGCAATCACTTAGTTTGGGGAATTTTGATATGTGTGAAAACACATATCCGTTTTATATCAAAAATGGCCCTAAAAAGACAAAATTGTGCTTAAAATGCTTGAATATTGCTTGTTTCGTCTTTGTGAATGTGTAGGTACGGATAAGGCAAATATCACAAGAAAATGGTCAAAACCGGACAAACACGGACACGGGAAAGGAAAGAGAATACAAGAGCCGAGAGAATGCTATCAAAGGTCAACAAAAGTCAACCCTTGGTCAATATTAGTCAACCACAAGAAGACAAAACTACCAAAAACACCCAAAACAGCCCTCATAGTTTAAACCTAATTTCACAAATAATCCCTAAGCCCTAACGGTGTTAACTCTTTAATATAAAGAGTTAACACTCGTTATCTCCTTATAATAACCTAAATCCAAAACCTGTTAACTCTACCCGAGCCCAAAATACATCCTTGGCCCAATCTTTTTTATATAAGCCCCAAGTCAAAGCCCATTGTCCCCGGGTCAAAGAAAAAAATCAAACGCACCCCTTTATAAGTAAAAAAACACGTGAAAGGTGGTTGTTACTGTTTATCTTCTTATTCGATTTACCTCGGGCTCAAAACATGGGGGTAATTGCAATTAATGACGTGGATATTAAATTCAAGTATCAAGGACTGACATGGCAAGGAAAATCGTCATTAAGGAGCTTTGATTGGCTAATTCCCAAAAGAGAAGACACGCGGGCAAAGGAAAAAACACACCAATCAAGTGGGATTTGTACTAAAATGCTCACAAAAGAATCACAAGTGCTCTGACACACGGAATGCCACGTTGGCAATCCGTGTGCTCACCAAGTTGATCCAACGGACAAGAATCAAGATCAAATGATTAAAAGAATGAAAGGACAAGATCAAAGGGATCGAGGAGCGTGGCTATGACCTAGAAGTTTCATTTGCAGGCTATAAAAAGCCCCTCACACTCACACACAGGATGTTCTCTTCTTTTTCCTTTAATTTCTAGCTTAAATGTATATTTAGTTTTTTTAAATTAGCTTATGTAATTTTACTTTTCCAGCTTATTGTACTCTTAATTTCAACTTATTGTAATCGGTTTTATTATTAATGAAAGCATCCTTAGTTTTTATATAAACTGTTTTACCTTAAAAGCTTTTATTACTCTCAAATGTTCTTATCTAATGATACACAAGCTCCTATAAGCTCATCATAAGCTCTTTGAGTCTCTAAGCTCAAATTGAGCTCAAATAAATCATCTAATCTACTTAAACAAATAAAATCAGCTAAATACCTTTGCTAAATGATTTTGAGCTTTTGGATGATAAGCTTACAATGGAAGAGCTTATGGGACCTTTACTAGCTTATCATTGATAAGCTAGAGCTTGTAGACAGCTCATTTGAGCCTTTATTGCCTTTGTTTAGCTAAGGCTATTGTAAGTCTTCATTTATCTTTTTTTCTTAATTTTCCAAGTTTAATATTGCTTAATCTGCTTATTTACTTGCTTAATTGTGCTTAATCCTGTCTTAGTATGCTTATTGATCATGTTTGAGTGTCTGTTTTCTAGATTGATAGTGTAGATCTTAGTTTTTCTTATTTGTCTCATAAATCTTTAAAAAATCAAAAAAATAATTAGCATAGTTAGTAGCTTATAGATTCTGGCTTAGTTTCTTATTGATGAATGCTTAATAAGGTTGTTAAAAGTTGTGAGTCATCTGGTATTAAAACTTTACTCATTAAATCTTACATTCATAAGCTAAAAATGGATTTAAGTGCAATAAAGGGGTGTTTGGGACAAGCAGTATTAACTACAAGTTAATACTGTTTGTGGTCATTTGATCCTTTAGTTACATTTGAATTTCCAAAACTAGGTTTATAAGTGCAGGATTTATAAGTTTGATTAGGAATAATTAAGTTTTCATAAGTTTTCTTATTGCTATATTGAATCTGTGATAATTCTGCTAATTCTAGTTTCATTTTAAGCTCGGGTAGAATTTAGCTAATCTAGTTTAATTATTTGAAGTTAACTTAGGAGTTTTAAAAAGTGTAGGAATCAAGTTCTTAGATCTGCATTTATAGGTTTTGAGACTTTGGTCATTTACATGTGAACTGCATTAGATAATGAAAACAACAAATAGTCCATTTTCTAGCTTAAATTTTAGATGGTAATTGTAGTTTTTAGGATTTGATTTTCATAGCATAAGTAGGTCTAGGGTCATTAATCATTAGTATTAGCTTACTCTTTCAAAATAAGCTCTTTTGATTATCTGTTTTTAAGCTGCAATTGTGCTTTTTGTCTTTTCAAAACTCAAAACAAACTCAGTAACTACTGAGTATTTTGACTGTTTTCAAAGTGTTTTTTCATTAAGCTCTCATTATTCAAAACAGTTTTAAAAAGCATTTTCATTAAGCATTTGAGTCAAGCTTTCAAAATATATAAGCTTCATTTCTTGTAGAGCTTATTTGCTAGCTTAATATAAAGCTCAAAAGTAGCTTAAGGTCTGTTTGAATTTAAGTTTTCATAAGTGCTTATTGTGGTTTTCAGTTTATGGCTTGGTCTTTTGAACTTATTTCTTTCATTTCCAGCTTATTAGGGTAGGCTTTGGATTAAAATTAGCTTAAATCTTTTAGTGATAGCTTAATTTAGTTGTAGCCTTTAAGAAATTTTGAAAAAGCCAAAAAATATAAGTAGTAGTAATCTGTTTGCTTTGTTAAGCCATTTCTGGCTTATTTTCTTGTTTTCAAGTAAGCTGTTTTCACAAAAGTCCTTTATTCCTAGCTTACTTTTCACTTTGTTTTTAAAATTTTCCAAAATAAAAAAATATAAAAAAGTTAAGGGGGGACTTGAACCCATGACCTCCTGCATACAAACCCACACACTTACCATTGTGCTTCAATAGCTCATCCGTGAGCTCTTCTTTCCATTTAATATTTAACCTCGTTTTTGGCTTTATAAGCGCAAGCCACTTCGTGGCTTATTAGTGGCTTTTTAGAGCTTATTTGATAGGCTGGGCTAGCCTGCTTATTTTTCCTAGGACACTTATAGCTCTTAGCATTTTTCCTGTTTTTCTTAGAATTTTTCATAATCATTTGTTATTTATAATTAATTTTCGAAACTTAAAAAATTAAAAAAGCCATAAAAAATAGAAAAAGTTTTTAGAAAATTACAAAAAAATAGTTTTTAGTTTTAGAATAAATTCTTTTAGGTTTATAAGCATTAAAATCATTTTTACCCCTTTTAGATTTTAATTTCCATTTTTAACTTTTTAAATTAGTTTTAGAAAATAGATTTTTATTATAAAAAGAAGTTAAAAATAGTTTTCTGAGTTTTTATAATATTTTAGACTTTTCTAAGTTAGAAAATCATTTTTTAAAATTTTTAGGTATTAATTTGCTATTTTCTAGGATTTTAAATAGATTAAATTCGTTTTTAGAAAATTATTAAAAAGCCAAAAAATATAATTCCTTTTAAGAAAATTTTCTTTTGTCATTTTTAAGATTTACATTCAAAAATTTCATTTTTAGGATTAATTTTGCCTTAGTTGATAATTTAGACGCATTTTTTGGATTTCCCGTTTGCATTTTTAGTAAAAATTTAGTTGATTTAATTGTGTTTGGTGTTATTTGCTTTATTTTTCTTGTAGAAATAGATAATCAAATCAATCTTCGTTACCATTCAAGTCATTGTCCAAACAAGAACGTGGTTTCAATTTCATAAATCGTTGGGGAAACGACCCGGGAATCATACTTCCCGGTTTATATACGTATTATTATATATATTATCGTGTGATTTTTCTAACTACCTTTGTCCTCAAGGGTAGTTTGGGAATTTCATATTATTTTATATTTTATCATTACGTGTGTTGATTTAAAACTGGTAAGCTTGATTGTGAGGATGTGTACTTTGTCAAGGATGTAGGTCCTTGTTCTTGGATCTATATAGCCTTTGTAAGACAATAGTTAACTTGAATAAATCCAAATCAACTATGTGAGAGACACTGACTATGAATATCAAGTGTTAATGTGGAATCTTAACACAAGTATTAAGAAGAACAATGATACTAAATTTGCTATTGATTTTTCTATTAAGCTTCAATGCTTCTATTACATATATCAAACTTTATGCCGTAGGGTTCCTTTTATACACCAAGGAAACCCTAATGGGCATTACAAACGTGTGAAAGGATAATGCACATCCTTTCCTAAGATATCTCCTAAGATATCTCTAAGATAACTATTACTATTCTGTTATATAAACAGACTTAACTAAAATGCTACCGTAAAGTAAATTTAATTATTTGGTTTAAGTTGTCTTCTCGTTATCCCGCTAAAAGATTGTTAAAAAAATTAGTCATAAAAATTTTCTTTTTCTATTTTTTGCATGCCCACATCTTTCTCAAAAAACCCGTAACCGATAACCGCAACGAAACAAGACCCTACCGAGTGTATTAGAACCATGTAGATTTTAGAATAAAAACCTTTGTTGAAAATTCTCCCCTTAGTTCCGATAGGCCTATAACCCGGAACTTATGGCGGAAATAGGCTCCAAGCACCAACCGAGGGTTACGAGGAAGCACTCGAAATTCCCGAAATCAATGCTAATTTTTGAGTTAAAAGGCATGGTTTTGATCAATCATGGTTCAAAACAAGCAGTTATTTTTCCAGATATTGAAAAAAGGAACCCCATGCACTCACATCCGTTTATATTCAACAAGATTCACCTCAAACGATGATATTCCCGAACGTCCAGAGCACAGATCAATTAAGCTATGCTTATTCCCCATTTTCCCCTCTCACAAAGGGATTCAGCCCGGTATTTGGCTAGAGAAAGAACCCTCTTCGATCAATTATTTAGACATGGATGATCCTTGTTTTTCAAAATTCATTAATCAATTCTTTATACCTCCTTAAAAAAACCGACGACAAATCTTATCTTCATCCGAAAAAAACGAAATCAAAGAGATATCAACAAAGATTTTAACGAATCGTTTTATAACGACGCTTTAGGATTGATATAATTATCTCTTCCCACATGCCCACATCACAAGATTGTTTTCAGAGTACAATCACCTAGATACGTTTTAACCATGCGTTTAAATGCTGAAATGATCAAGATACGATGAATTTCCGGCAGCGGGTGGAAACTTTTTTTTGATAAATGCCTCGTGACATGCTATGAAAATTAAACGAGAGTAAATCCAAAGTTTCGATAATTTACGAGAATGGCAGTCGTTGCCAAAGAGAGTATCGAATTCAATCTCACCCCCTGGAATTTCCACCGATGTCGCTGCTTCTTAACAACCACAAGTTTTCTGAACATAAGAATATCAAGAAACTATGCTTATTCAACAAGCAAAAACCCCAATCACCCGTGCCCTCAGTAAAAACGGCAAGAGCAGAGTGTGGGTAACTTTGTGGAGGAACATTTTTATAGAAATTGTCCCAGCCACGATGGAAATTTTTATCGAGAACAAAAAACATTTAAGAAGAGTACGTTTATCACAAGCTGCTTTGCTGCTAATTGTTTCAATCAATGGACATACCAATTCTAGACCTCTTGAATGGTTGCCGAACCAAATCCCCGACCTTCCTGGTTTTCCCATCACGATCAAAACAATCCAAAACCGATTCAAATCAGAATCACGGAAATAATTTCAACCAAAATCGGGAAACACAATATTTAATCAAAACCGTGGAACTAACTTCTTCTAACCAAGGGACAAGTTTTAACCAACACCCCGACTTGTCAACCACCGGTTTACCAAGTTCACCCTTATCAAGCTCCAACTCCACAAATGCAAGGGGTTTCAAAGACCGATTTTGAGAATTATGTCAAGGCTAATGATGCATTATTAAGGAATATGAAAAATCAAGGCCAAGGTTTACAAAACCAAATGACAAATTTAACGGAAATTCTTTCTAAGTTCTTAAATTCCAATACCGCTTCGTCTTCGAGTCAGGTTCTCATTCAAGTAAACGACCGTTACTAACCCTAAGGAAAGACTTTAAGGGTATTACTACCCGAAGCGGTGTTGCTTATCAAAGGACCCTTAACGATTCCTACTCCCTTCTTCTCCTAGAGTATGGAACGTAGAAAGTAACCGAGGTGACAAAGGACACGGTTTTTCCTACTAATAACGGAATTACCAAAGACGTCCAACCTCCGGTTATCCCAGTTGAAAACCAAAATCCGGTTTTCGAGCCAGTTGTTGCTCCCGTTAGTGTACCGATGCCTAACCTGAAACCGTCGATTCCTTATCCTTCAAGGCGAAATGATGAAAAGCGCCGTGAAAATGCAATAAACAAATTGAATAAATCTAACGAAAATCTTTAAAGATATGAGTTTCGAAATTAGCTTCATGGATGCTTTGACTCTAATGCCCAAATTTGCTTCAACTCTTAAAGCCTTAATCAGAAATAAAGAAATACTTAGTGAGATAGCTAGAACCCCTTTGAACGAACATTGCTCGGCGGTCATACTTAACAAGTTACCCGAAAAACTTAGTGACCCCCCAAATTTCCTTATTATTCCATGTAAATTTTTTCCTAAGGATGATGCTTAGGGTAGCCCTTGGCCGATCTTGACGCGAGCATAAATCTCATGCCATTTTCTGTGTGGAAAAAGTTTAATCTTCCAAACCTGACTCCGACGTGCATGACACTAGAACTAGCGGACCGTTCGATCTCCTGACCGATCGGTATTGCTAAAGATGTCTCCGTTAAAGTTGGTGTATTCTAGTTTCCTGCCGACTTCGTGGTCGTAGATTTTGAACCAGACCCTCGAGTACCTCTAATTCTTGGGAGGTGTTTTCTTAAGACCGGTCGTGCTTTGATAGACGTGTACGAAGGTGAATTAACCCTTCGAGTGGGCAATGAGGCCATTACTTACAATCTTGATCAAACTTCGAGATACTCGGTTAATTATAATGATATGACGGCGAACCGAATCGACGTTGTTGAATTAGCTTATGAGGAGTATTCTCAGGAAGTTCTAGGATTTTCCAACGTGATCGCGAGTGGCAATCCCACTCCCGATATTACGCCTATCGTTTTCAAACAATAGTTTCAAATTCTTCTCCGACTCTCACTCCTTTCGGGGATAGTGATTTTCTCCTTCTCGAAGAAGCCGATGCTTTTCTTGCTCTAGCCGACGATCCAACTTCACCGGAAGTTGATGAATCCTATTATGACCCAGAGGGGGACATTCTTATTCTCGAAGCACTCCTTAATAGTGATCCTTCACCTCCTCCGAACCAAGGAAATTATTTGCCGGAAAATAGAAAGGAACTTAAAATTTGTGAAGCTAAAACTGCCAAATCTTCAATTGATGAACCTCTCGAGGTCGAACTTAAGGACTTACCGCCTCATCTCGAATATGCATTTTTGGAAGACAACAACAAGTTTCCAGTCATAATTGCCAAAGATTTGAGTGTCGATGAAAAGGCCGCTCTCATAAAGGTTCTAAAGTCCCGAAAGCGAGCCATCGCTTGGAAACTCTCCGACATAAAGGGTATTAACCCGGAATTTTGTTCTCATAAAATTCTTATGGAAGAGGACTACGAACCAGCGGTCCAACATCAGAGAAGGGTTAATCCAAAGATCCACGATGTCATTAAGAAAGAGGTTGAAAAACTTCTTGACGCCGGATTAATCTACCCAATCTCGGATAGTCCTTGGGTAAGCCCAGTGCACTGTGTGCCGAAGAAAGGAGGGATGACTGTAGTTACCAATGATGAAAACGAATTAGTACCGACTAGACTTGTAACGGGATGGAGAGTATGTATTGATTATCGTAAGTTGAACGAAGCCACCCGGAAAGACCACTTCCCTTTGCCGTTTATGGATCAAATGCTCGAGAGACTCGCAGGAAATGAATACTATTGTTTCCTCGATGGTTTCTCGGGTTACTTTCAAATACCAATCGATCCGAAAGATCAAGAGAAGACCACATTCACCTGCCCATACGGAACGTTTGCTTACCGCCGCATGCCTTTCGGCTTATGCAATGCACCAGGCACGTTCCAGAGGTGTATGATGGCTATCTTCCATGATATGATTGAAAAGACGATGGAAGTTTTCATGGACGACTTTTCAGTTTTTGGAAATTCTTTCTCTACGTGCCTTTCCAATTTAGAAAAGATGCTTAAACGGTGTGAAGACACTAATTTGGCTCTAAATTGGGAAAAAAGCCATTTTATGGTGAAAGAAGGCATCGTTCTTGGACACAAAATTTCAAAGAAAGGAATAGAAGTCGACAAAGCCAAAATAGACGTCATTGCTAAATTACCTCACCCAACTACCGTCAAGGGTATTAGGAGTTTTCTCGGACATGCAGGTTTCTACCGTAGATTCATCAAGGACTTTTCAAAAATTTCTCGACCCATGACCCATCTCCTTGAGAAAAACACTCCTTTCATTTTCTCCGAGGAATGCATTCAAGCTTTTCAGACCTTAAAGAAGAAATTAACCGAAGCTCCAATTCTGATTGCCCCCAACTGGGACCAGCCCTTTGAGCTTATGTGCGATGCAAGCGACTATGCCATAGGTGCAGTTCTGGGGCAACGAATTGAGAAACACTTTAGGCCTATACATTATGAAAGAAAAATAATGACCGAGGCGGAATCGAACTACACCATAACAGAAAAGGAAATGTTAGCCGTGGTGTATGCCTTCGAAAAATTCCGGTCATACCTCATCATGAATAAAAGCATAGTGTATACGGATCATTCCGCCCTTAAATACCTCTTTAATAAGAAAGACGCCAAGGCGCGATTGCTCTGGTGGGTTCTCCTCCTTCAAGAATTTGATTTTAAAGTAATTGATACGAAGGGAGCCGAGAACTACGCGGGCGATCATCTTTCCCGATTAGAAAACCCGTATGAAAATGTTCTCGATCCAAAGGAAATAAACGAAAATTTTCCTCTCGAGACACTTAATATGGTGACTTCTCATGGTAACCCAAGTACCCCGTGGTTTGCCGATTATGCAAATTACCACACGGGGAATTTCATTGTCAAAGGAATGTCAACTCAGTAGAAAAACAAATTTTTCAAAGATGTCAAACATTATTTTTGGGATGACCCTTTTCTATTTAAAACCTGTGCGGATCAAGTGATTCGGCAATGTGTTTCGGGCTAAGAAGCTGTCGACATCCTCACAGCTTGCCATAGTGGACCCATCGGGGGACATTACGGTGCCAACTAAACTGCCAAAAAGGTTTTTGACTTAGGATTTTATTGGCGCACAATCTACAAAGATGCCCATGAGTTAGTCAAAAATTGTGACTCATGCCAGCGTCAAGGAAAAATTTCACAGCGTGATGAGATGCCACAAAATTCCATCCAAGTGTGTGAAATCTTTGATGTCTGGGGCATAGACTTCATGGGACCATTTCCATCATCTAGAGGAAATAAATACATACTCGTAGCCGTTGATTACCTATCCAAATGAGTTGAAGCCAAGGCGCTCCCCACTAACGATGCTAGAGATGTAGTTAAGTTTTTGAAATCTCTTTTTGCCCGATTTGGTACACCGAGAGCTATTATAAGCGATCGTGGGACCCATTTCTGTAATGATAAATTTGCTAAAGTAATGTCTAAGTATGGGGTCACTAACCGCTTACCACCCTCAAACAAGTGGTCAAGTCGAGGTGTCGAATCGTGGTTTAAAACATATTTTAGAAAGGACGGTTAGAGAAAATCGTGCCTCGTGGTTCGATAGGCTTGATGACGCTCTATGGGCATTCCATACCGCTTATAAGACACCAATTGGTTGCACCCCTTACAAGCTCGTGTATGGAAAGTCATGTCATCTACTTATCGAATTAGAGCATAGAGCATATTGCGCATTAAAACATGCTAATTTCGATCTTAAAACCGCGGGCGATCACTGGAAGCTGCAACTTAATGAGCTTTGTGATCAAGCATACGAGAATTCTTTGATTTATAAGGAGAGGACGAAGAAGCTTCACGACTTAAAGATCAAAAACCGCATTTTCAATGTTGGTGATCAAGTCTTGCTTTTCAACTCTCGTCTAAAGATATTCTCGGGGAAGCTTAAAACCCGATGGTCCGGCCCTTTCACTATAACCGAAGTTTTTCCATATGGCACTGCCAAATTATCTAACTCTAACAGATCAAACTTCAAAGTGAATTGCCAACGACTTAAGCACTACTTCGGAGGGGATACACCGCCCACGGTTATCCAGGATCTCCAGACTTTCCCTAAAGATGAATGAATTCAGGGATCGAGTTGAGCTTGGGACTCGGTGACCAAAAACAAGTCGCTTTATGGGAGACACCCCATGCTTATCCATTTTCTATTTTTTTTCTTATTTCTATTGTGATGTGAGGAGGCTTGTACTCTTTCGATTCTTGTTGTATTTGTACTTGTGATTATTTGCAGGATGAACCCAAATTTTCTGAAGTCTCTCGTGTTTGGAGTTTTGTCCCGGTCCACTCGAGCTTCCTAGCCTTTACTTGCCATTAGTTTGGAGAAATCTGATATCCTAAAGATTATTATCGACTAACATTTATCTTTTAGCACACTTGATAAATAGCTAAAGATTTTTGTAATATTTTCTTCAGGCTTGAGTTATGCATTAGACTTTTTGAGTTCTAGTATGGGGTTTTTAAGTCTTAGACTAGGAAACATTGAGGACAATGTTTGATTTTAGTAGTTGAATTTCGACCTTATGGTATGGATGTGTCGTTTCTAGTCGGGGGTTGGATTTCCGGATCTTAGGCTAGGAAAACATTGAGACAAGGAGGTGTAATGAAAAAAGTATGGGGTAGTATATCTTCCGATAAGAAATTTACCTACTTATTTTTTTGTTCTCACGTACCCCGTTTTCCCACCAAAATTTTCAAAAATATGAAAAAATTTAAAAAAATTTCAAAAATAAAATAAGTGTTTTTGTCACAATTTTGACTTTCTTGCTGGGTAAGAATAAGAGTAAATTTTGACCCGATCGAGCTGTGAGCTCGTAAGCTTGTTCTTTAACTTTTAGCTTAAGCGTTTCGCTAATTTTGCAAGACGAAAAATGATAGAGTCACGCCAGGTGAGTAGGGTTGGCTAAACAAAGGTATATAAGTTAGAAAATCTAAGAGAGCTCATATATGTAACTTGTTGCTTTTTCTCCCATAAGCTTCTAACCTGATTAATATACGTGCTATTTTTGGAGACTAAACTTAAATCAACAAATTTTTATGTAATATATAGCAAAAATTTTAGTCTTAGTTCAATCTTATACTTGAATTTTTCAAAAAGAAGTCTTCTCTATGTAAAGTAAAAAAAATAATAATAATAAGGAAGAGTAAAATATTCGAGTGAACTGTAAAATGTTGTTGCTCATGCCCGGCTCATAACCGATGTGGTAGAGGCCGTTCCTCTTATCGACAAGACAGGCCCGCGAGGGGGGACTGAGAAGAATATAAGTCAAATCTGTGATACAGAGATGAAGAAAGAAATGGGTGTAGCCTTGCCACTTTGGCCCGATGCTAGCGCGACAGTAGCCATGGTGCCAGCCTATCATTCAAAGGGAGTAACTATGGTTACAGATATTTCTGACATAAAATGCAAACGTCTTAAGTGGTTTTGAATTGAATAAGATATGGTATATTGTCTATTACTTTTATGTTACATTACAAAGGGAATGCTTTTTCGACCTTGCTATTCTATTTTATAAGCAGTGAATAATTGGGTGAAACCAGGAGATAGGTGATTTGTAAACGTCTACGAGGTCCAGAGTACTCCGGTATAGCGGTAAGTCTCTGTGGTGGGTGTCAGAAAAGCATGGTCGCTTAGCCGAAAGGTTGGGATGTGCGAGACGAAAGTTCGCTACGATGTGGGGCGAGTAGGAAACTTCCTAGCATGCATACAGAACACTCAGATATAGATCTTAATAGATTGGAATCGTGAGCATTGTATGTTTGCAAAACGTTGATCCATGGTTTAAAATTCAATAACACTCTCACTTAAGATATAAAAAATTCGGGAGTAAAAAGTTCACAAGTTCAATATGGAGTAGTGTTAGCAATTTTTTACTGATATTTAGCTGTGATTTTTTGGTTGAAGCCTGGTTTTGGATAAAGTGAATGAGTCCCGGGAGATGAACTTTATCCTTTTTGGGCATTCTAGGATCGAAATGCATCTTGTCTATGATCCCTAAAAGTCATAGAAATAATGAATTGTCAAAGTATTTTAGTTTTATATATAAAAATATGAAATAAAAAAAAGCGTTTAGAAAAATGGGAAAAGGGGGTGTGTTATAAACTTGTGATTTCTTAACTCTCTTCACAAAAAAAAATCTTTGCTACTTTTCAAAGATTTAGTTTGGGGAAGATTTGAGGTATTTGGTTATGGAGCTATATAATATTGCGTGAGACACGCATCGCTTATTTGGGAATTTTGATAATGTGTGAAAATACATATCCATGTATATAAAAAATAACCCATAAAAGACAAAATTGTGCTTAAAATACATGTATATTGCTTGTTTTGTCTTTGTGATTATGTAGGTACGGATATTGCAAAAATCACAAGAAAATGGTCAAAGCCGGACAAACACGGACACGGGAATGGATAAGAGTGCCCAAGAGCCGGGAGAATGCTATCAAGATCAACAAAAGTCAACACACTAAATGAAAAAAACCTAAATATACCAAATCAGTCCCTCAAAGAAAGCCAAATTGCAAAAATGGTCCCCTTAACCCTAATGGTGTTAACTCTTTTTTATAAGAGTTAACACCCGTTAACCTCTTATATAAACCCAAGCCCGAAACAAACTTACCCATGGCCCAAGATATAAGCCCAAAGTCCCGAATATAAAAAACCCGGGTCAAAAAGTCAAACACCCCTCTTTTATAAGAAAATTACGCGCGAAAATATGTTGTTACTATTCACCGTCTTCCCCGTTTTACCTCAAGTTTAAAACAAAGGGCAAATGCAAATTGACCACGTAGAGAGACAATTCAAGTGATAAAGACTGACTTGGCAGAGTATTACATCACCAAATGCTCTTATTGGTCAATCTCCACAAAGGGAATGCTACGTGGATTGAAGAAAACACACGGGGAAAAGGAAATTTGCACTAAAAGGCTTGAAAAAGAAGCACAATGGCTCTGACACACAGAATGCCATGTTAGGAATCCGTGTGCTCACCAAAGTGATCCAACGGCTTAAGTTAAAGATCTAATGATTGAGATTAATGAAGGGACAAGATTAAGGGAGAAAGGAGCATGATCCAAGGCCTAGAAGCATCTCTTCAGGGCTATAAATAGCCTCTCACATTCACACACGGGGATATCTAGTTTTAGCTTTAAAAATTTCTAGTTAAATTGTAATTTTCATAAATTAGCTTATGTAGTTTTAATTCAGTTTTTAAAAAGCTTATTGTAATCTTAGTTTCAATACATTGTAATCACTTTTCTAGTTAATAAAATCATAAGTTCTATTTTAATAATCTGTCATAAGCTCTTATAAGCTCAAATGTTGTTGCTACTTTTTCATAAGCTCTTATAAGCCTTTTTTTTTTTTTTTTTGTTTTTTTTGATCACCTAAGCTCAAAATTGAGCTAATAATAAACATTTTATCTATTTAACCCTTTAAAATTAGACAAATACCCTTGCTTAATGGATTTTGAGCTTTTGGATGATAAGCTTACAATAGAAGAGCTTATGGGGGTTTTACTAGCTTATCATTGATAAGCTAGAGCTTGTAGACAGCTCATTTGATCATTGATTTGCCTTTGTTTAGCTAAGGCTTTGGTAAGTTTCTTATTTCCTTTTCTGTCTTAATTTCCTAGCTTAAATAGTGCTTAACTTTTGCTTATTTCTTGCTTATTAGTGATTATTTTTATTTATTTTTTTTGCTATTTGAATAAGTTTGATTATCTGTTCTTGATTAATACAGCTTAAATCATAGTTTGCTTCATTTTATCTCAAATCATTGAAAAAACATAAATAAGTAGCTTAGTTAGTAACTTATTAGTTCTGGCTTATTTGCTCTTTGATATTTACTTATCATAGTTTATCCTGTGTATTTAAGGATTATAAGCTCTAAATCTCTAATTCAAAAGCTTAAAATGGTATTTAGAATTTTAAAGGGGTGTTTGGCACAAACAGTATTAACCACAAGTTAATACTGTTGGTTTGGCCATAGTTGGCCCTTTGTGTTTGCTTTAAAAAAAAAAACTCTTCATTTAGGTTTGTTTAAACTGAGTATCATAAGTCAAAATAGGGTTAAATTCAGTTTCATGAGTAAAAGTATTCAATAGGTCATAATCCTGTCAATATCACTTGTCATTATTAGCTAAATTTCCATGTCTTGCTTCTGTCATCTACTTTATTTGGCATTAGTATAGTGTTAAAATCGAGATGTTGAATAGTCCTTTAATAGTCTACCAAAAATAGAATTTATGCTTTGTGTCTTGGTAAGTGCAAATTGCATCAGATAATAACAAAAGGGAAAAATAGCTTTTTCATGTTTAAAAATCAGATGGTAAATCTTGTTGTTAGGATTGGATTTTGAGTTTACAGATAGGTCTAGGGTAATAGTTAATAAGTTTGAATTTGTTTCTTGAAGTTAAGATCATTTGATTATCTGTTTTTAGCTTTTAAAATAGTTTTTTTGTCTTTTCAATTTCAAAACCAACAGTACTAAGTGATCTTAGTATAACCTGTTTTCAAACAGCTTTTTCAATAAGCTCTAGTTTTCAAAAATAGTTTTAAAAAGCTTTTTCAAGTAGTCTTTAAGTTAGATTTTGAGAAAAACCAAGTTTCATTTCATGAAAAGCTCATTTGGTTGCTTAATATTAAGCTCAAAGATCCCTATAGGGCCTGTTTGGCTATTAGTTTTAATAAAAGAGCTTATTTAGTCTTATAGCTTATTGCTTGCTTATTTTTAGTTCTAATTAGTTCATTAGCTTAGGTTTAGCATATTATAGCTTAATTAGTCTTAACTTTAGCTTATTTAGTCTACTAGCTTAGTTAGTTTAAGAAAAAAACCAAAAATAGTAGTTAAGTAGTTTCTGTCAAGTTATAAGCTGTTTAACAGCTTATTTAGGGCTTTTCATAAAAAATTTCTTTTATTAAAAATGCTTATTTTCAGCTGTTCTAAAACTTTGTTTTTATAAGTTTTTTTTTAAAAAGGCGGGGAAGGTGGAAATCGGGGATGAGCAAGACTCGAACCCCCCGACCTCAACACCCTCAACCCCTTTTATAACACACACCACACACCTCCACTACCAACGCGCCCTGGGGACTTTTTCATTATAACTTCGCAAAATCTATTTCTTATACTCATTTTCACTTTTAAGCTTTATAAGCTGTTTTAGCTTATTCTGTAGCTTATTCATTAAGCTGTGACCAAAAGCTTATTTTTCCTAGAATTCTCATCACTTTTAGGACTTTTTGGGAATTTTTCATAATTTTTCATTATCGTTTGTTATTTTTAAACATTTAATTTAGTTTAAAACTTTAAAAAATCATAAAAAATAGAAAAATAATCAAAAAAATATAAATCTTTTTTAGAAAATTTTAATTTAGGTTTAATTTTAGAAATTTAGGGATTTTGACTGCCGTTTAGGGTTCCCGTTTTGCGTTTTTAGTCAAAGTTTGATTTCCCGTTATTCGTTTTCGTGCTTAATTATTATCAATTGCTTATTTTAAATTGTAAAAGTAGATAATCAAATAAATCTTTGTTTCCAATTCAAATCATTGTCCGAACATCAAACGTGGTTTCAATTTCACAAATCGTTGGGTAATAACGACCGGGGAATCATACTTCCCGGTTAATATACGTATTATATTATATATACTTTTGAAGATTTTCCTTTTTACCTTTTTCCTCAAGGGTAATTTGGTAATTTTCCATCATATTATATATTTTATATTTACGTGTGTTGGATTATACGAATCAATACGCTTTGGGCTTAACTAGTTAATTGGATATTGTCAATAGTTTATTAAACGTGTTGACTAGAAGGTAAACCTAGTTAATTCAACAAATAACTTACTGATTCCATTGGATAGTTAGACAAGTGGACTACTAGTGTATAAATTGCTATTAAGCAGTAAGTGGGTAAAGTCTCTATGAGCTAGGGTTTAACAAGATCACCATTACTTTAATCCCTAAGATAGATTATAATCAGCAAATAAGGATGCTTTATGTGGATGCTTTAATTATGACAGAATTAATGTGTCTAGGTCTTAGGAAGAAGTCCCGCTTAAGTCTTAAGAATGATATGCCACCTCGAGAGAAGAAATCATTGCACTAAATAAATAAACCAACGTTCTAATCAGATTAATAATGGTTAATACAATTTTCTTATATAAGGCTCGACCGCCCTTTTATCTTCTATTAATTAGCTTGCATAGGTTAAAGTGTTTTGAGTTGATTGTAGTCACCGACAAACCTGTGCCAGTCTCTCAGGCTGAAAACCCCCCTTTTACCTGTTTGAATTAGGTTTAGAACTAACATAGGTTTAGCATAGGTTTGACTTAGATTAGATATCCAAAATATAAATAAATTGAGAGATTTAACCTCTCTTCAAGTGTTCAACACCCTACTTACCATGAATCTACCACCGACCGGGTACACTGCCTGTTAAAGTGGCATTTTTGGTTAAGTCGGAAAAATATAAATTTAAAACTTGAAACATCTTAAATATACACCACACAACGACCCACATCACTACCTTACTTGTGCGTTGCCCTAACGGAATATTAAATAGACGACGGGTTCGTGTAATCCGTTCATAACCTAGGAAATACTTACACATATCATCACAAGTGTGACAAGGCAACAGGATTAGGAGAAGCAATCTGATAAGTAATGCATGATTAAGTAAATAATTTAATTATCATAAAGTTATCACAAGTAGATTAGATATTAGTTTAGCTAATTAGTTAAATAAACCAACCTCTCAAACCATAGATTTACTTGCTTTCCTATAAATATAAAAATACAAAATGAATCTTCTCTCAACCCCTAGAATTCTGTTAGACCGTGATCAAGCCTTCCTAACCTATTCCCCTAGAGAATGATAACAACCACTACAACGGTAATGTACTTTGCCTAGGGAGTTGTAAAACTTCTTGTAGAAGTCCCTTACGACAACCACATCAAGTTTTTAGCGCCGCTGCGTGGGGAATAGTCAGGTTTTGATCATAGTTTAACTTAGTTCTACTAGCTTGAATCCTTTCAAGTAAGATTTTAATTTCTGCATACTAGCTTTCTCTTAGTCTATCTTTTCTTTGTGTTATTTGTTTCGTAATCCATTCTCGTGAACCACCATGGGAGACGAGAATCCTATCCGTACTCTTGGAGACTACTCCAAACCTAGCCACGAGGGCTACAGGAATAACATTGAGCTCCCCGTAGGGAATAATGTGGTACCTCTTTGATCCGACACCATCCGATTGGTGCAAAACGGATGCTCATTCCACGGACTCCAGTCCAAGGATCCAAACCAACACCTCAAGGATTTCTTAAAACTTGTAGACTCACTTGACCTTGACGGTGAAAATAGGGAAAAAACACGCATGTGTTTATTTCAATTTTCCCTTCGCAATCAAGCTAGCAATTGGCTTGAACATCTTCCAGTAGGATCTATCACCACATAGAAGGATCTTACTACTCGTTTCCTTGCTCAATTCTTTCCACCAAGAAGGACCGCAAAACTGCGCAATGATATCCTGATGTTCCAACAACATCATAGAGAATCTCTATCAGAAACATCGATCCTTGGCTTCAAATCTAAATTATTTATGATCATGTCTCCTTTCATCTTAAGTGCGAGATTGACCGCGTCGCTGGCGGCAAACTCCGCAATAAGAATGCCGACGAATCTTATGAAATCATTGAGAACCTCACCCTCTACGACCATGAGGGCTGGAATGACACACAAGAATTCACTAAACCGATCAAGGCTATTTCCACACTTCAAGGCATCTCAAAAACACCTAACCGAAGACTTCTTGAGATTGAAGACCAGATTAACTTCTTACTAAAGGGGTCACGACCGACGCCTATACCGACCTCGACACACATCCCACAAGCTTATGTCGATGCAGTCTATTCAAACTCTCGTCTGCAGAATCAATATGCAC
Source organism: Tanacetum coccineum (assembly GCA_026074375.1). NCBI lineage: Eukaryota > Viridiplantae > Streptophyta > Magnoliopsida > Asterales > Asteraceae > Tanacetum > Tanacetum coccineum. The sequence goes on along the minus strand of BQNB010044873.1, from coordinate 21,274 downwards.
CACCAAAACTGAACCCCTTCGTTTTTCGTGAACATACATGTCCAAACCCCTAACCCCAAGCATTATGAACCACTTTCAAGGCACGAGTACGGGACTACATGGCAGCATACACTAAACGAATTGAGAGATTTGAAAATGCCATTTTCAAGCAACGCGAGGAGATCAACGATAGAATGACTGAAATGTTTGGGCTTCTTAAAGAACTCACGACTAGCAGAGCTCCTGAAAAAGTATTGATAAGGGAAGAGGCTAAATTCCCCGCCACCAAGAACGTAAATTCCATTTCTCTCACCAGAGGGGAGGAATAAAAGAGTAAAAGGACTAACGTAACAACAGGCAACAACATTGAAAAACCTACTAGGACAAAAACAGAAATGTCAGTCAAGGAAGCTAAGAAGGAGGATGAAGCTGAAAGTGAGCCAAACAGAAAAGCTAGAAAAGAATAAGCAACCGAGGCACCTAGCTCTCAACCCGTTGAATATTACCTGAACCATAGGATCAATGAGAAGCTAATAAAGGGACTTGTGGATAATCATAGGTTCAACGACTCTTTATCGGAGCACAAGTCGGAAAACAAAAAGGGAAGACATACAATTTATCACCTAGGGGGCCTGTTTATGAAGCAATTCTTAGAAAAAAGATAACAAGGAAAGAGGACATAGGAGGAAACTTCAAAATACCCTGTAACATAGGAGGCCTGAAACACATGAACGCCCTAGTTAACCAAGGATCCGACATAAACGTCATGCCCTTCTCCACCTATATGAAACTAAGCAACAAGAGGCCGGCTGAGACGGACATTAGACTCTCACTAGCTAGCCACTCGTACATCTACCCTTTAGGAATAGTTGAGGACATATTAGTTGAGGTTGTTGAGTATGTGTACCCCGTGGACTTTGTGATTTTGGACATAAAGGAAGACGAAAAGAGGCCTTTCATCTTAGGAACACCATTCCTAACAACGGCCAAGGCCATAATTAAGTTTGACAAGGGCACCTGATGACATCAAATAACGTCTATTTTATAGCATCATTTATCCCATGCTATTAACCCATTTTGTATAATTATTACAGAGAATTGTTACTTAATTATTTATATTTGAGATTTGCAGTAATTATGGAGTACTTGATGAATATTAGCAAAAGGCGCGCATTCTGGAGCTTAAACGAAGATATTTTAAAGATTACTATTTTGACAACTAATACGCCGTATCCATCAAGGAAGATATGGCATATCCGTGCCTGCACTCACCAAACACCACAAAGGAAACAAGATCAATACGCCGTATCTAGAGAAGACCAATACGCCGTATTCATGATATAGTATGTGAATATTCTGGAAGATATCAAACGTAGTCCCTACTCCAAGAAACTTCAATACGCCGTATCCAACCCCTTAGATACGCCGTATCGATCCGACTTCCAGACCCTATAAATAGAAAACCCAAAAACGACTTTGAAGTGTGCTAAATCATATTCTCGATACCTAAACCACAAAAGTCAATTTTCAAAGGAGAAAAAGAGTAGAAGAGGTCTTCAAAAACGATTCCCAATCATAAGAAGACAACGTGTAATTTCTTTTACTTTTGTAATCGTTCAGTTTTTGGTATCATTCGGTAACTCGGTTTGTTTACCTTGGCTAAAAAATTACTCTTGTATTAATTATGATGTTTGAAGGCTAATACCTTCGGGTATTAGCCATTATTATAAAGATCTGAATGTTTGGTTTTGTTTATATCTCGATTGCTTAATTTATCATTGTATGCTTGTTTATGTTTATCAATTTATACTTGTTTACGTGCTTTTGTATGCGACCTATCATTCAACTGGTTCTAGTGATATGAACCAAGTAATCTAGATGTCGGGATAGCTCTCCATATAGTGATTTATACATCTAGAATCATAGGATCACAAATATTGTCCTTCTAAAATCGTGCTAAGGATACGCTTCTGGCTTAACTAGTTAACGGAAACTGCCTTTGGTTTATTGAACATGTTGACTAGTAGGTGAATCTAGATAATTCAACAAATAATGTTCTGATTCCATTGGATAGTTAGACAAGTGGACTACTAGAGTATAAATTGCCATTAAGCAGTAAGTGGGTAAAGTCTCTATGAGCTAGGGTTTAACAAGATCACCATTGCTTTAATCCCTAAGATAGATTATAATCAGGTAATAAGGATGCTTTTCACCATTGCTTTAATCCCTAAGATAGATTATAATCAGGTAATAAGGATGCTTTATGCGGATGCTTTAATTATGATAGAATTAATGTGTCTAGGTCTTAGGATGAAGTCCCGCCTAAGTCTAAGAATGATATGCCTCTTCGAGATAAGTAATCATTGCACTGAATAAACAAACCAACGTTCTAATCGGATTAATGATGGCTAATACAGTTTTCTATCATAAGGCTCGACCGCTCTTTTATCTTCTGTTAATTTGCTTGTGTGGGTTAAAGTGTCTTGAATTGATTGTAGTCACCAACCAAACCTGTGCCAGTCTCTCAGGCTGAAACCCCCCTTTTACCTGTTAGAATTAGGATTAGAACTAACAAGATTAGCACAAGTATGACTGATTAGATTTTAACCTAGATTAGATAACCAAAATATAAATAAATTGAGAGATTTAACCTCGCTTCAAGTGTTCGACACCCTACTTACCATGAATCTACCACCGACCGGGTACACTGCCCGTTAAAGTGTTGTTTTTTGTTAAGTCGGCAAAATATAAATTTAAAACTTGAATCACAAAAATATACACCACACAACGACACATCAAGTTTTTGGTGTCGCTGTCGAGGAGTTAAAATTAATCTTGATTTTTATTTTATGTTTTGGTTTTTAGCATGAGATTAGATCTAACCCTTAGGAGTAGTGTAAATTAGATTAGTGTATATTCGTGTATATTCTGTATATTTTTGTATATTTGCTAGTTTAATTGTTTGCTTGTATATTTGTGTGTTTAATTTAATTGTTTTCGTAAATACACTATTCTGGTTGATAACTCGATACGGCGTATCCACTTCCATTAGATACGGCGTATCCAACTTTCTGTCCAATACAGCGTATTCATTCAATCGATCAATACGGCGTATTTACTTCTATTAAATATGGCGTATCGATCATCTAGAACAGAAACAGAAACTTAAGTTTTTATATTTGATTTCTGTGCTAAAAAAATTTCCATCCAAAAGAGCCTATCCTACTGATTGTTTATCCCTTGTTTTAGGTAGTGCATGACAAGGAGTTCAACAAGCGAACTATTCACACCTTACGAAGAACCTGAATGAGAATTTCGATCATCTAGGAGACACTTCAAGACACTAAGTCTTGACGAATTAAGATCGCCTGATTTTAATTTATTTTCTGACCAAGAATACTCGGAGGAAGAAGAAGCGAAAATAATAGCGGAAACTATGGAACAATACATGAGCAAGACCCAAGCTGACTATGGATCAGGAGTTGCTAGGCCTAAAATTGAAGACAGTGATAACTTTGAACTGAAGGGCCAATTTCTCAAGGAACTACAGACTAACACCTTTAGCGGTTCAGATCATGAAGATGCGCACGAACACATTGAGAAAGTTCTTGAGATCGTCGATCTATTCCACATTCCAAATATTACTATAGACCAAGTGATGCTTAGAGCATTCCCTATGTCCTTAACTGGAGCCATAATCCGTTGGCTAAGAAATGAACCAACTGGTTTGATTACAACTTGGGATGGTCTTAAAATAAAATTTCTGAACAAATATTGCCCACCTTCTCTAACTGAAAAGAAGATGGAGGAAATCAATAACTTTTAGCAAGAACCAGATGAAAACCTTTACCAAGCATGGGAGCGATTTAAAGAACTCTTGATGAAGTGTCCTCAACACTATTTAACGAAGATGCGGGAGGTAATCTTGTTCTATAATGGATTGGGAATTCCTACTCGACAAATTCTTGACTCAAGAGGTGCAATACCATCAAAGACTGCTGCTGATACAAAGGTAGCCATCTAAAAAATGGCTGAATACTCTCAAAAATGGCATAATAGAACATCTAGGTTAAGAAGTACTAAAACTTCTAACAGATTGGCAGCTATACAAGCACAACTAAATAATCTTGGGAGAGAGATCAAGAAAGTAAATGAAAAAGTCTATTTTGCTCAAGTTGGATGCGAACAATGCAAAGGACCCTAATACACCAAAGATTGCCCACTAAAATAAGAAGGGAAAAACCTAGAAGAAGTGTACTATACGGAATTTGGTGGACCTTTTCAAGGAAGGGGATATAAAGCAGCAACTCCGAGATTCTTACAAGGAACAAATGTGAATCCTTTCCTCGTACCAAGAATGAAGGTATTCTGGAAATACCCCTGAGCAAAGTTTATGAGTGAATCAGCAACGAGACATGAAGAAAATCTAATTTGGATAAAGAAATTTGAGCTTGACGGATGCACCATTTGAAATAAGGGAGCATCTATTAAAACTTAAGAATCCAAATCGGGCATATGGAGGCAAGTGGTTACTATAAGAAAGAGGATTTGAAGTTACTGCTCTACTGAAGTGACCCCGAGGATCAAGCCAAGACGATTTCAATACTATTTATAGCTGATTCACTACGCTGATACGCCGTATTGGATCTTCCTAATATGTCGTATCCACTGGATAGAACCGTACACTCATGTACGAGACAAGATAAATGACAATTCTGTTTTCAAGTCTTTTGAATGGTTACTACTGTGAAGAAAAGAAGGGATGATATGGACCATAATTCTCGAAAGCTTACTCTGAAACTTCACAATCCATACCTCAAAAAAAGAAATACCCAGGGCAGTTTCACTTACTTTGCCATTATTAATAATGTTTGCTTCGATAATGCCCTTGTTGACTTAGGAGCTAGCATTAGTGTTATTGCCTCTCTCGACCTACCTTAACTTAGGGATTGGGCGAATTAGCTCACCTAAGTTAAACAGTTTGAATTAGCAGAAGGATGTGAAATATCAAAAGAAATATCGGTAACGTACTAGTAGGAATGGTAATTACTTTCCCCGATGGACTTTATTAAATTTATATCTGCCCAAGGATATCAACAGTGCCCTTGATACGGAAGACATTTTTTGTTACCTCCCGTGTAAGATTGATGTTTACAAAAGACAGATTTTTCTTTAAGGGTCAGGGAAGAAAGGAATTGTTTTCACAAGTGTTAAACCTGCTAGTAGTTTAATTAAGAGGGTCTACATGCTAAGTTTAAGAGAAATGAGAGACTTTGGTGTTAAATAGATCATCAGCCCTTTTATTTGGGATTTACATTGAATAAATGATTAAAAGCACATTTAAGTTAGGAGAAATCAAGGTGATGATTTAATGCCCAACATTAAGGAATGTGAGGTAATTAAGGAATTTAGAACTAGGGATGATGAACTTGATGCTGGAATTGATGATTACCCTAGTTATTTCGACTATGATCAGAAGATCCATATAGATTGTGCCACACTTAAGTTTTCTTGCATGAATGGATTTGACTTTACACACGCTAATTTTTCCATTATTGTATGTTAATGTGAGTTTAAAAAGTTTCATCATTCTATAATGAAAGACTAAGATGGTGTACAAAGGGAATTAATGTTATATGAAGCTTTAATCGGGAATGTGCTATTTTGTTGGAAAACTTTTTTGTTGTGACGGATATTGCCAGTTTTGAAATTAGTAGTTTATCGTGATGAAGATTTAATGGGCAATGTTTTTTTTGCCGATTGTTTTTGATCGAAGTTGGGATTAAGCAAAACGGTTTGAAAAGGGATGATTACCCATTTACACGGTAAATGATGGAAGTAAAGCTTCCAACGATGCGATCACCTCCGAGGAATTTAAATACCAACTATTATGCGAGTGCAACAAGCTTCTACCATTATTGAATTGGTAATAAACGAGATAAGTGAATGGAATCTCGCATCCATACAAAGCTTAAGGGGTTCTATAAAGGAGTATTGAATTTAGGACCAGATTACATTCGAGATACGAAGATGGAAGAATGGCTCACACGCTGGCACATTAGCGTGCATGAGATGGAAATGATGAGAGAAGTGAAAGAACGTCTAACGTAAAACTTCGATGTAAAACAAAAGTGACTTCCTGTGAGACAACGGACATGCTATTTAATTTATCGAGTCTGTTTCCAGACATCAATTACGGGTCTCGTCATATCATATGGATTATTGATTGTCTGGAAGCTATCAGTCTTTACTTTTTATGCACTTTAAAAACATTATTGTTAGTTCTGGAAATACGGCATATTCATACACATGATACGGCGTATTTACCAAAACTGACTCGTATTTAGTTTGTTTAGTTTAAATTAAATTAACCGTAGGTACCAAGATAGGAATACACATTTTTTTCCTATATTTTATACAGGACCTCGTAAAAGAAATATCGATGAATATTGGTGGAGAATTTACAAATCTAAAGATCTTAAAGTGTTGCAGTCTTGAAACTTCAAGGCGGCAGTTCAACATAATCTTGCTCAATAAAGTCAACATGGAGAATCTACCAAGCAAATATCAGGGGAGTTTCTCATTCTAATCTTTTTTAATTCCGTATTTACTTTTATCTTATACAATGAGGACGTTGTATAATTCACGTGGGGGTGGAATTAGCATGTTTACTTGTCCTAATTTTTCACCTACAAAGTTAATTTAAAAAAATTTCAAGCATACTTATGTGAAAATACTTGCTTACATAACCCGCACACAATACCCTTGTTGATGTGTGAGGATTCAACCTTATCATTTCCAAATGGTTTACCCAAATTCCCAAAATATGTAGTTGTCGCCGGTGAAGTGTAGACTTTATAACTAAGCTTAGTATATCTATTCGATACCGCATATATGAGTACTATGGAATTTAGATGGAGTAATTGTTTAAATTGGTAAATTTAGGATTACACCCAAATGCCTTTACATGTTGCTTATTAACTAATACATCTGCGTAGTTAACCCCCATATACAACATTGTTTACTCTCATTTTAAGTTGTAAAGTTACCCTAGAACAAACCGCTTAGAGCCGAATCCTTTAGGAACTACACCAATTATTTGTTTCGTTACACCTTTACACCTTAGCCTACCCTGTTAGATTAAGTTTATTTTACAGTTGCTAGTTGCTTAAAGTGTAAAATTTGTATTTCCTGAGTCTTGTGTCTATTTTGGTACGGTTGGAAGAAATTTGCACATCGCAAATGGGAATGTATATTATAGTCAAAACTCATGTATTTTTACTACCATCGCAATTAATGGTACGTCCGAAGAATGAAGAAATTATCGAAGGAATTATCCGGAATTATTATGATCGTGAAGATGGTGAAAACTACACGAGTTTTCGTAGTAATAGTGTTAGTAAAATAAATCAAAAAAATTAGAAAAATCACAAAAAAAGAGAAGGAATGTTTGAAGATAATCGTTTCTCAACTACCAAAGTAATTACACGAAGGATGATTATTCGTTGATTCCAATCGACGATATTAGGTATTTGTAATAAAGTGAAGTTATCGCCCACTTGCCTTGTAAAGTATGTAAAGTATGGGATGTTTGTAAAACCCCGTATTTAAGGTCACTACTTAATTTGAATTTATAATTAATTCATAAATTTTAAATAATTTGTTTTATTATCTTAATCGATTTTTATCAAAATCGTCACTTTTAAAACCCTCACGAGTCCTACAATTATATATCCGATATTCTAATCGGAATCAACGACTCTGTAAATGGGCCTTGAGTGTCCTAATTATTTTTGTTTTTGTAATAAATGTCTTTCTTGCGTTTTAAATTGCACCCGAGACGAAAATCACGGTTTAGGAAAAAGTATCGAACTAGGATAAGTAATTGGGCCCGGAAACAAAAGTAATACAAAGTTTACCAATCAAAGCCCAACCAAGCCCACCCCAAGAAGGGGAGGCCGGTTCTAGACCTCAAAACAAACACACCCTTATCTTTTTTTCTGAGATTTTACAAGTTAAAAATATATTAGACTATAAATAAAAATTCCCTTTTATCCTTTTTCTATATAAGCCGATCCAAACACATACACATATATAATTAACGTACAAAAATAAACACAAGAAGGAAACCATCCATCTCCCCTCTCTTCTCCATCTACTATTCTACCCACAAGAACCCAAAACCACCAATATCTCTATTAAAACTTCATGAATCCACTTCCTTTTTACACCAAATCATCTCTAAAATTATCCTCAATCCTTTCCTATCACTAAAAACCATCATGCATGTGTTGAGAAGTTTTGAGTTTTTAAAGTCTTGAGGTTTTAGGGTTTCTTAATTGTTTAAAAGGCTACAAGAAATCAAAAGAGAGGAATAGAAGTGATTTAGCAAGACTTGGTGAAGTAAAAAATTTATTTAGGGATGGCTCCTCTTTGGTATTTTGGGAAGGCTCAACACCATATAGGTGTTGTGTTTAATCATTTTCTTCTTCTATTTTGTGTGGTAAGTTATCTCTTAAAACCCTAACTCATTGATTAAGTTTTTATGAAAGTGCATGTTCTTGATTTTGATTTTTATGATCATGCATGTACTTTTTATGATTGATCTTGATAAGTTAGTGTAAGTGAAGTGTGATGGATAGGAAGTAGATTGTATTGATGTATTTTGGCCTTGTGATGGCTCAATTGATGATTTGGATGAGTTTTGGTTGAGTTTAGGAGTAGATGTTGGGACTGTTTTTAGTTCAGTAGGGAAATGTGGTGTTTTATCAACATTTTCGGCTTAGGGTCTATAAATAAAAGACATGAGTAGATAGATATAGGTCTTAGGTACATGTGGCGAATTGGACACTTTTGTATCGATTTCGAATGAGGGAGATATGGCCTTTTTACGGAAGAAGATCAAATATAGATCAGCTGTTGGAAAACTTGTTTTGCTCTAGGTTATTGTGCAATAAACTTAGGTTTTAAAACATGGTGTAAAGATGACTAAAATCCAGTAACATAGTTTTTACGTCTTTTCTTAAGAAATAAAATTGTGAATGCATAGTAATGAGATAAAAATCTTTAAGCGAAACTTAGTAGACACTCAATTAGGTATAATTACAGGTTGTGTACCCAATTGGAGATAAAAATACCTTGGTTATGTCTTGGTGCAGTATCGTTCATGTTTCGGATTTTTAACTAGTATTATATAACTATTTTTACTATAACGATTTTATTTATAATTCTAAGTCGCGACTTGATTTATAGGTCTTGGCTAATCGTTGGAGTCTTCTATCTTGTTAATTTCTCATTTGATCTTCTACTCACGGTAAGTTCATAGCCTTGCCTTTACTACTTTAATCATTTTTTTAAAACCCACGAAGGAGATACATGCTTGTTTTTATAAAATTGAACACAAATTGCTTTTAGTATGCTGGACCCAAATTGTATGCTTAATGCTTGAGTGCCTATTGCTAAAGACCCTAATATCGTAATACGTTAACTACCTGTGATGGATAGACGCTATGGTAATAAATAGGCCTATGGGGTTACTCCCCGTCCGGGGTTTGAATCCTTTTGGAACACCCCTTTGCAACGGATATATTATTTGAGATGTTATAGGTATATAGCAATAATACCTAATCTTTTGGGGCAAACTCCATTTTTATCTCGTCAAAGGGATCGGTTGTCACTAGCTCAATGCATATATATATATATATAAAACTTGCTTGATCCACAAGTTTTCCTATGATTAAAATATTTGTGTTCTAATATTTACTCTTATAAACCGATGGATTTCACTCAACGTTTTGTTGACCTTTTTAGCATGTTTATCTCAGGTAATCAAAGCTAAGGACTTGGAGCTTGGGACGAGGAGGAAGTTGCGCTTAAGAATGAATTTTGTTAAAACACTTGATTTCCATTCCTCAAAAACAATGTCTTTATATTTTGTTGAACACTTGTGTCTTGTAAATTTTATGTTGGGACAACGCTTGCACTCTGAAATTTTCTTTTGGAATGGAAAATGTTTGATAACGTCTCTTTTTGAGTCGTTCTATATAATATATGACTGATGTACTTATTATTAACACCCCATTGTTGGACCCGAATCTTGATTTAAATTGAGGGTGTTATAGATTGGTATCAAGAGCCATAAGTTATAGAGAACTAGGTCATTTTTTAAAAACCTAAACTATAACTTTATTTTTCTAATTTTCGCGCGCAAAATACTTCTCGTGGTTCCCGCTCAAGTCATCCTAAGTGATTAGAATTTTTAGTATTCCTTCTTCATGAATACATTATTTCTTAGTATTTATTAAATAAATACTATTATTTATATCGAGATATACTTTGATAATTAAACTTTATATCAAGTTTTCATATTTATTTACATGTTTAAATAAATCATTATTAAATTATTTACATGTTTAAATAAACTAATATTAATTTATCGTATTCATTGTAATGCATTGCATTCATTCGTATGTTGCATGAATTTTATCTACGTTGTGACCTTATACGTATTTATTTTCCGTGATGACAAATTATCATTGCAAATTTACCTCCCCTAAATAATGATCTGAACGTTCCTGAAGATGAACAAGCTCCTGTTGCTCCTGGTGGGTTTGCTCCTTAATGGATTGGTAGGCATAACCCGAATAGTAATAATGGATGGATCGAAGAAGACAATGAAGATGAGGTAGAAGCCGAAGAGGAGGATGAGGAAGAAATGGAGAATGAAGAGGACGAAGAGATGGAGGTCGAGAATAATGATGGTGAAAATGATGATGCTGAGGTGTATAACCCATATGAGGAGGCTGATCCCATCAATAGGCCACCACCTAGCCCCGAGACAGTTGAGCGAGAGATTATGAATGCTCTTATTACTCAGAGTACTTTACAGCCTATACCACCTATCCGACAGTTTTCTGGTACTTTCTATGTTGGCGAGGGATCTTTCGCCGCTGTCTTTAACCCTGCCTTATGTAAAGTTTATCCCCTTGGACCTATGGTAAACGATCTGAATGCTCTTTACTCTAAGGTCAAGACTTTAACTAAACAAATGTGGGATAGATTCAGAGTTGAGAGTTCATCATCCAGAAGGCTTGAGAGAAATGATATGAAAATGGATAACTTTGATGATGATCTAACAGCTCTAGATTCTACATTTAGGGAACAAATGCAAGAAATGAAGAAGTTAGTAGCTGGATTAAATGAACAGTTTTAGTAAATTCAGGAGAGAGATTTAAGAGCTGAAAATAAGATGTTAAGGATCAGGTTAAGAGCTGCCAAGGAAAAAGCTGAGTACAACCATATGGAGGCTGAGTACTATAAGAACCACTAGGCTCGTGTGTCATGGTATTATGATGATTTGAGTGGATGGGAGTACAGACTAAGGGACCAATTACCTTTGAAGAGGCGATACAGAGAGACACCATATGATCCTTCTACCAACCCTGCATCTCATCCCCAACGTATTGATCCGTATGTTATGGTTAGGGATAATGCAGTCCGTGCTGATGCTGCTGGTGAGCGTGGTGGTGAGAGTGTTGATACCACTGCTATAGTTATAGATGTTGGGGAAGAAAAAAATGACAAGGGTGATGATACTGTTGATGCCAAAGACTCACAACCCTCAGAGTCCCATGGATCTCCACGTGACCCGTACTTGTTTAGTTTCATTGGCAGTACTTTTATTTTGTTGAAGTAATCACTAAACTAGCATGTCGGTTAGTAGATTTGGTATCCATGCTTGTGATGACATGAGTCATATTTTGGTAAACAATGCAAACATGTACTAATTCTTGTGATGAATGGCAAATGACTACTTTTGATCTTTACTTGTTGTGTTGTGATTTCTTTCCTTTTGTATGATGTTGATTATTGAATTCATGTTGTGATCAGACTATTTATACACATTATAGCCATATAATTGTATGAGTACTCACCATGATTTTCCTTGTGTCATGACAGAACCATGGCTCCAACAACAAGATCTCAAACTAACCCTCCACCTCCCTTGACCCAAGAGGTCGTCGATCAACTAGTACGAGATGGAATTGAAGCAGCTATTAGAGCTGAACGAGAAAGAGTGAGAGAAGAAGCAAATAGAGTTGGAGGTCCTGCTGGAGGCCTAGCGGCTGCGCCAGTGGCTCAAGAATGTATATTCGATAGATTTATGAAATGTGGTCCCACGCAATTTCACAGGACTGAAGGTGCTATCAGGCTTTATCATTGGTTTGAAAAGATGGAGAATACTTTTGAGATAAGTAAGTGTGCTGAAGTAAGGAAGGTGAAGTTTGCCACTGCTACACTTCATGGCCGAGCCCTTACTTGGTGGAATTCTCAAGTCGCTACTTTAGGACGTGAGGTGGCAAATGAAAGACCATGGACTAAAGTGAAACAGATGATGATCGACGAGTTTTGTCTAATAGAAGAAGTTCAGAGGTTGGAGGATGAACTGAGACATTTGAAGTTAAAGGATATGAATATAGCTGCGTATACAGAAAGGTTTAATGAATTAGCTTTATTGTGTCCTGATGTTGTTCCTAGTGAAAAGAAGAAAGTTGAATTATACATCAAGGGGTTGTCTGAGATCATTAAAGGTGAAACAACTTCATCTAGACCTGCTATGCTCAATGAGGCTATGCATATGGCACACGCCCTAATGGAGCAGAAAATTCAAGCAAAGAATGAAAGAATTATTGAAGGCAACAAAAGGAGATGGGGAAAACAATAATCAAGGTAGAAACAACAACCGCAACAACAATAACCACAACAACAACAACAACAACCACAATAACCGTGGCAATTATCGTGATAACAATCGCCAGATGCAGTACAATTAAAGGAGGCAAGATGGTGCAAGGGCAATGACTGCTGCCCAGAATAATGTTGTTGATCAAGGGGGGCAACCCTAAAGTGTAATCGTTGTGGTTTGTGTCATTTTGGGAATTGTCTGGCGAAGTGCACCAAGTGCAATAAGATGGGCCATTAGGCAAAGGATTGTAGAGTGAAAGGAGGGGCTACCGGGGTGAATGCTCTACCTATTCGGGCCTACTACGATTACGGAGATAGGAATCATGACGGAAGCTAATGCCCTAATCTAGCTGATCGAAGAGGTGGAAATGCAATTGGCCATGCTTATGCACTTAGAGATGCCGAGCAAGGTCAAGGACCGAATGTTATCACCAGTACGTTCTTACTTAACAATCGCTATGCTAGAGTATTGCTTGATTCCGGTTCAGACAATAGTTTTGTTAGTTCTGGATTTAGTCAATTAATTGATATTAAACCGGTAAGATTAAATATAAGTTATGAAGTGGAATTGGCCGATGGGAAATTAGTTAATACAAATACGGTTCTAAGAGGTTACACTATGAATCTACTTAATCAATTGTTTGAAGTCGATCTTATGCCTATAGAACTCAGTACTTTCGACGTGATTATTGGTATGGATAGGTTAGTCAAGCATGATGCTCTTATAGTTTGCGGAAAGAAAGAAGTTCATATACCAGTTAAGGGTAAGATGTTGGTAGTTAATGGAAATTGTGACAAATCTTGATTGAAGGTGGTATCTTGTATTAAGGCAAGAAAATACATAGAAAGGGGATGCCATTTGTTTGTGGCCTATGTGACAGAGAAAGAGCCAAAAGAAAAACGTTTGAGGACATGCCTATAATTCGCGACTTTCCCGAGGTGTTTCCTGATGATTTACCAGGACTCCCGTCACCTCGATAAGTAGAGTTTAGATTTGAACTCGTGCTTGGAGCCATACCTGTAGCACGCACTCCTTATCGTTTAGCGCCGTCTGAATTGAAAGAATTGTCGAATCAACTGAAGGAGTTGTCAGAGAAAGAATTCATTCCACCGAGCTCGTCTCCTTGAGGAGCTCAGATGTTGTTTGTTAAGAAGAAAGACAGATCCTTTCGTCTGTGTATTGATTACCGCGAACTAAACAAGTTGACAGTCAAGAACCGATATCCGCTTCTGAGGATTGACGATCTATTTGATCAATTGCAAGGTTCGAGCATGTACTTAAAGATTGATTTGCGGTCGGGTTATCATTAACTCCGCATTCGAGAAGATGATATACCAATCACAGCCTTCCGAACCCGATATGGTCATTTTTAGTTCCAAGTAATGCCGTTCGGACTAACCAATGCCCCTGCGGTATTTATGGACTTAATGAATCGAGTGTGCAAGCCGTACCTCGACAAATTTGTGATTGTGTTCATCGATGACACACTCATCTATTCCAAGAGCAAAGTAGATCATGAAGAACATTTAAAGATTATTTTGGGGTTGCTCAAGAAAGATAAATTGTATGCTAAATTCTCAAAGTGCGATTTCTGGCTCGATTTAATACAATTTCTCGGTCACGTAATCGATAGTGAAGGAGTTCACGTTGATCCCTCCAAAATTAAAGCCATCAAGAATTAGACTGTGCCTACAACACCAACAAAAGTGAGACAATTTCTGGGTTTAGCTGGATATTATCAAAGATTCATTGATGGGTTTTCTTTGATTGCCAAACCATTTACTAAACTAACCCAAAATAACAGGAAGTATGAATCGGGTAAAGATGAAGAAGAAGCTTTTCAGATGTTGAAGCATAAATTATGCAGTGCGCCAATATTAGCATTACCCAAAGGATCGGAAGACTTTGTCGTATATTGCGATGCATCCATCAAAGGCTTCAGAGCGATGTTGATGCAATGAGAGAAGGTGATTGCTTATGCCTCACGCCAATTAAAGAAGCATGAATAGAACTACACGACTCAGGATTTAGAGTTGGGCGTTGTGGTTTTTGCCCTACGACTTTGGAGACATTACCTATATGGAACGAAATGTGTTGTGTTCACAAACCACAAAAGTCTCTAATACATTTTAGACCAGAAGGAACTCAACATGAGGCAACACCGATGGATTGAATTACTAAGCGATTATGATTGTGAAATCCGCTATCATCCCGGTAAGGCTAATGTAGTGGCAGATGCTCTTAGTCGAAAAGAGAGGGAGAAACCGATAAGGGTTAGAGCTCTGGTTATGACAGTTTACCCCGATTTTTCTAAGAGAATACTTAAGGCTCAGACGATAGCAATAAAGGAAGAAAATGTGAAAGCAAAGAATCTAGGAAGATTGTTGAAGCAGATATTCGAGATTTACTTAAACAGGATTTGATACTTTGATAAGCGTGTATGGTTACCGCTATATGGGGGAATAAGGGATCTGATTATGCACGAGTCGCATAAGTCAAAGTATTCGATTCATCCTGGTTCTGACAAGATGTACCAGGATTTGAAAAAGCTTTATTGGTGGCCGAATATGAAGGTTGATATTGCCACCCATGTTAGTAAGTGCCTGACTTGCGGCAAGGTGAAGACTGAACATCATACGCGGTCAGGTTTACTCCAACAACCAGAAATCCCTGAATGGAAATGGGAAAAGATAACCATGGATTTCGTTTCTGGTCTCCCGAGGACCACAAGTGGTTATGACACGATCTGGGTTATTGTCGATTGGTTAACTAAGTCAGATCACTTCCTGCCGATGAAGAAGACCGATAGTATAGAGAAATTAACTTAGCGGTACTTGAAGGAAATTGTTTGTAGACACTAGGTGCTTGTATCAATCATATCGGACAGAGATAGCTGATTCATATCAGGATTCTGGAGATCACTTCAAAAGGCCTTGGGAACCGATGTGAACATGAGCACTGCCTACCACCATAAATGGATTGTTAGAGTGAGAGAACAATTCAAACATTAGAAGACATGTTGCGGGCATGTGTGATTGATTTTGGGAAGAGTTGGGATAGACATTTATCTCTAGTTGAGTTTTCTTATAATAACAGTTATCATTCGAGCATCAAGGCCGCACCTTTCAAAGCACTCTACGGGCGTAAGTGTAGATCGCCTATTTGCTGGAGTGAGGTTGGAGATATCCAATTCACGGGGCCTGAGCTAATTCGATAGACGATGGAAAAGATAGTGCAAATCAAAAACCGCTTACTAACCGCCCGTAGTCGTCAGAAGAGTTATGCGGATGTAAGGCGTAAACCGATGGAGTTTAGTGTGGGGGACATAGTCATGTTAAAAGTATCGCCTTGGAAGGGTGTGATTCTTTTTGGTAAAAGAGGAAAGTTGAGTCCACGGTACATTGGGCCATTCAAGATAATTGAGAGAATTGGTCCTATGGGGTACAAGTTAGAGTTACCCAAGAAACTCTGTGGGATTCATAATACGTTTCATGTTTCTAATCTCAAGAGGTGTTTGGCGGATGAGAATTTGATTATCTCGCTTGAAGAAATTCAACTCGATGACAAGCTGCACTTTATAGAAGAACCGGTTGAAATTATGGATCATGAAGTAAAGCAACTCAAGCAAAACCGTATCCCCTTCGTTAAAGTTCATTGGAACTCGCGACGAGGTCCGGAGTTTACTTGGGAACGGGAAGATTTCTTCAAGAATAAGTATCCGCATATTTTCGCGAATAAGAAGAAGGTGAGTATGAGGAATAGAGCGTCGGGATTTCGCTTCCATAAGAAGAGGAGGATGTAAAACCCCGTATTTAAGGTCACTACTTAATTTGAATTTATAATTAGTTTTTAAATTTTAAATAATTCGTTTTATTATCTTAATCGATTTTTATCAAAATCGTCACTTTTAAAACCCTCGCGAGTCCTACAAATTAATTTATCCGTTTTTATAATCGAGAAATCAATGACTCTGTAAATGGGGCTTGATTGCCTAATTATTTATGTTTTTGTAATAAATGTCTTTCTTGCGTTTTAAATTGCACCCGAGACGAAAATCACGGTTTAGGAAAAAGTATCGAACTAGGATAAGTAATTGGACCCAGAAACAAAAGTAATACAATGTTTACTAAACAAAGCCCAACCAAGCCCACCCCAAGAAGGGGAGGCCGGTTCTAGACTCAAAACAAACGCACCCTTATCATTTTTTTAAGATTTTACTAGTAAATATATAGATACTATAAATAAAAACTTCCCTTTTATCCCTTTTTCTATATAAGCCGATCCAAACACATACACATATACAATTAACGCACAAAAACACACACAAGAAGGGAACCATCTGTCTCCCTTCTCTTCTCCATCTACTGTTCGACCCACAAGAACCCAAAACCACCAATATATCCATTAAAACTTCATAAATCCACTTCCTTATTACACCAAATCATCCCTTAAATTATCCTCAATCCATTCCTATCACTAAAAACCATCATGCATGTGTTGAGAAGTTTTATTTTTGAATATCTTTAGGTTTTAGGGTTTCTTAATTGATTAAAGGCTACAAGAAATCAAAAGAGATGGAATAGAAGTGATTTTAAGCAAGACTTGGTGAAGTAAAATTTATTTAGGGATTGGCTTCCTCTTTAGTATTTTTGGCAGCCAACAACACAATATAGGTGTTGTGTTTAATCACTTTCTTCTTCTATTTTATGTGGTAAGTTATCTCTTAAAACCATAACTCATTGATTAAGTTTTTATGAAAGTGCATGTTCTTGATTTTGATTTTGATTTTTATGATCATGGAAGTAATTTTTATGATTGATCTTGATAAGTTAGTGTAAGTGAAGTGTGATGGATATGAAGTAGATTGTATTGATGTATTTTGGCCTTGTGATGGCTCCATTGATGATTTGGATGAGTTTTGATTGAGTTTAGGAGTAGATGTTGGGACTGTTTTTAGGTCAGTAGGGAAACGTGGTGTTTTCTCAAGAATTTTGAGTTAGGGTCTGTAAATAAAAAACATGGGTGGATATATATAGGTCTTAGGTACATGTGGCGAATTGTACGCTTTTGTATCGATTCCGGATGAGGGAGATATGGCCTTTTTATGAAAGAAGGTCAAATCTGGAGCGGCTGTTGGAAAACTTGTTTTTCTCCAGGTTATTTTTCAATAAACTTAGGTTTTAAAACATGTTTAATCACTAGATATTATAAGCTTTCACCTCTCTTTGGTTTCAACTTAATATCTATTATAGAATAGGAATTATGGCCGAAACCGTAAACGTTAGAAATTCGGTCAACTTTCTGTTCTGGGTTACGGTTAGTAAAAACTCATTTCTCATGGATTGGTAAATGGTTTGATTGATTGGCTAAACGTTATGGAAACTAGTCCTAAGAAACTTTCCAGGGATGAAAACCCCATCCTTTTATCTCTTATAGGTTAAGAGATACAACGGTGTAAAGATGACTAAAATTCAGTAACATAGTTTTTACGTCTTTTCTTAAGAAATAAAAGTATGAATGCATAGTAATGAGATAAGAATCATTAAGCAAAACTTAGTAGATAGTCAATTAGGTATAAGTGCAGGTTTTGTACCCAATTGGAGATAAAAATACCTTGGTTAAGTCTTGGTGCAATATCGTTCATGTTTCGGATTTTTAACTAGTATTATATAACTATTTTTACTATAACGATTTTATTTATAATTCTAAGTCGCGACTTGCTTTATAGGTCTTGGCTAATCGTTGGAGTCTTCTATCTCGTTGATTTCTCATTTGATCTTCTACTCATAGTGAGTTCATAGCCTCGCCTTTACTACTTTAATTGTTTTCTTAAAACTCACAAGGGAGATACATGCTTGTTTTTATAAAATTAAACACAAATTGCTTTCAGTATGCTGGACCCAAATTGTATGCTTAATGCTTGAGTACCTATTGCTAAAGACCCTAATATCGTGATACGTTAACTACCTGTGATGGGTAGACGCTATGGTAATAAATAGGCCTATGGGGTTACTCCCCGTCCGAGGTTTAAATCCTTTTGGAACACCCTTTGCAACGGATATATTATCTGAGATGTTATATATATATATATAAAACTTGCTTGATCCACAAGTTTTCCTATGATTAAAATATTTGTGTATAAACCGATGGATTTCACTCAACGATTTGTTGACCTTTTTAGCATGTTTATCTCAGGTAATCAAAGCTAAGGAGCGCTTAAGAATTAATTTTGTTAAAACACTTGATTTCCATTCCTCAAAAACAATGTCTTTATATTTTGTTGAACACTTGTGTCTTGTAAATTTTATGTTGGGACAACGCTTGCACTCTGAAATTTTCTTTTGGAATGGAACATGTTTGATAACGTCTCTTTTTGAGTCGTTCTATATAATATATGACTGTTGTACTTATTATTAACACCCCATTGTTGGACCCGAATCTTGATTTAAATTGAGGGTGTTATAATGTTTGGGAAGTTGACTGTTACGGGAACGCCAACTTAGGTTGTTGTTTTTTTTGCTATGATCAAGACGTTGTAAATAGTTGTGTCTATCGTGGTAACGGTCGGGAAAAAGTGTCTAGCAACTTGTATTTTAGACTTAATCTATTTGTTTTGTAACTTTTATTTAACAACAATTTATTTCCCTTT
The DNA here is from genome assembly GCA_026074375.1 of Tanacetum coccineum. Lineage (NCBI taxonomy): Eukaryota > Viridiplantae > Streptophyta > Magnoliopsida > Asterales > Asteraceae > Tanacetum > Tanacetum coccineum. The sequence continues at coordinate 1,901 of BQNB010044873.1, read as the reverse complement.
CCTAATCATTAACCATGGGTTTTACGCGAATGAGGATGCGATCGAGCATGCATGTCTATTCCGTCATTACGGCCATGTATGCATGTCTCAGCTGCCTTGTTGGTTTATTACTATTAGTGAAATTTAGAAGATCCATACCCTATATTACTCTAATATTCCTACTCTTTAGCTTATTCGAGGTGGGAGTGAGCAATCACATGTGTTTATCCTGTGGTTAGGGGTGTGTATGTGTGGTCTTTGTCGCCCTCCTGGAATATTGGTATTGACAAAGATTAGTTAGAGTAATCAACCCTAAGCCTTCTCATATAAACCCATATTTACCTTTATAAACTTGTTACTCCTTAGCTTTAGCGGTGGAGACGTGTATCCTTGCCAAGCTTATGATAGAATACTCGTCATGACCGAGCAATTGAGCGAATTAGTTACATGTTACCACATAGATTAGTTGAGTGATTTGAGTGTTTTCATCTTCCTATTTCGTGAGGTGTTTGGTTGTGTACTTGTAATAGATCAAATAAATGCTTTAACAAAAAATATCCTTAGAGATACAATTTTATAAACTTCTAAAGGCTACTTAAAGACAAGTAGGATTCAAGTATGTTAGGATTGATAAAAGTGACGATCTTATTGAGATAGAAGTCTTGTAATAAATAGAATAATAATATTGTGTAATAGGGTAAGTGAAAGGCTCGTGACTAAAATAAAGTCACAAACTTAGCTAAATAGAAAAAGTCTAAAAGACAAGGGGGCTAAATGGTAAAAGTCTAAAAGATAAGGGCTTTATGCTCATTATTGTAAAAGGGTATAAATACCCCTCCACCACCTCATGGGTGTCTTCTGGTGTCTCTAGGTGTTTCTTAATCTCATTCTAATCTTTTCTCCTCCCTCTTTCTCTCTCTACTTTCTCTCTTTAGATTATTACTATATTGCTTATTGATCCTGAATTTCAGACCTCACAAGTGGTATCAGAGCTGCAGGAGCGATTTAGTGTTGTTTAGGAGTGCTTATTCGGACTGCTTATTCATTCATTTTATTGCGTGAACTTATTTTTAAGCTTTTTCGGTTTTATTTGAGCTTATTTTGTGCTTATTGCTAATTTCGGGTGTGTTTTATGCAACCGAGATTGATTGCTTACGGTTTTATCGTAAGAATCTTAGCAAGATTAGTACCGAATTTGCTTATTTGTGCTTATTTTTGATATTCAGCAGCTTTTTAATTTCAAATTCAGTAAAATTTGTTACATCTGGTCAAACTCGGTAGTCAACTGGTCAAACTCGGAAGTTTGACTGGTCAAATTCAGTAAAATTTGTTACATCTGGTCAAACTCGGTAGTCAACTGGTCAAATTCGGAAGTTTGACTGGTCAAATTCAGTAAAGTTTGTTCAACTGGTCAAAGTTTGTTAGAACTGGTCAAACTCGGTAGTCAAAGTTTGTTACACCTGGTCAAACTCGGTAGTCAAAGTTTGTTACACATGGTCAAAGTTTGTTAGAACTGGTCAAACTCGGTAGTCAAAATTTGTTACATCCTAGGATGCACGAAAACGCTGGTGGGCTGCCGTATCGCGTACCCGAAACGTCCCGGAAACGGGAAACGTCGGGAAACGCCTGAGAAACGTCCTCGGGAAAAGTGGAAACGTTTCTTCAATTGGGGTACGCCGATCCTTATCTGGAAACGTTTGGGGAAACGTTTCTGGCCCAAAAAATGACGTTTCCTATAGCCTGTTCCGACTTGAACCTATGGAAAATGAAAATATTCGAGTTCTTGAACATCTGTGTTTGAAGGTTTTTTTTAAGATCTATGGAGGAAGAGATGCCTGGTAATGAAGATGAAAGAGAGGTGGGTGTAATAGTATATTTAGGGAATGATGACAAAGTAATTTTATAATTTATTATATCTTTTT
>BQNB010044872.1:3707-37750 GCA_026074375.1 Tanacetum coccineum | reverse complement strand
AACGTATCAAGTTGATGTAATTCCGAGAAACCATGGTGAGGACATTGATGAAGAAGTCCTTTGAAACGTGCCCATGCTTCGTTGAAGGTTTCATTCGGTTCTTGGTAGAAAGTAGTGATTTTATTTTGAAGGTAAGTTGTTTTTGAAGGTGGAAAGAATTGGTTTATGAATTTCGAGACAAGATCATCCCACGTTAGAATCGATCGAGGTAGTTTCTTATTTAGCCAAGTCCGGGCTTCACCTTCGAGAGAGAAAGGAAAAAGCAAAAGCTTAATCGAAGTATTCGAAACTTCGAGATGTCTAAACGTAGAAGTAACCTTGTTGAAAAATCAAAGATGATTATGAGGGTCTTGTTTACCCGTAAATTGATTACTTTGAACAAGATTAATCAAAGTTTGTTTAAGCTCAAAATTGTTTGCATTTATCGGTGGAACAACAATTGCATCTTCGTATCCCTCGATGGGAGCTTGTAGCATTTGAGCCATGGTACGATTGTCGGCCATTGGAATCTCGGGTTCCTCAACAATAACCGTTGTTAATTGTTGTTGTCGACGATTTCGATTACGAGCTTGAGAACGAGTGCGCATGCACTAAAAATAAAGAAATTAAAAAGTAAACAAAATTTACACTAATTTTTTGGATTTTTGAAATATTTAACAAAAATGAAACTTTCGAGGACGAAAGGATCTTCAAACCAAATCAACAAACGTAAAACGAAGGAATCTTTAACACAAATCCCCGGCAACGGTGCGCCGTATTTCGTAAGTGACACAAATGGCAAGTTTTAAAATCTTTGGTTCGATTTGGGAACTTTTCAAGTTCACCGGAACTTATTTATGATAATACCTCAATTGAAGGTATTATATGTTGGTGTTCGTTTACCAACTTTGTGTATTTTATTTATTTTTATTTTTTTAGGACAATTTTTTTAAATTTTTGATTTTTTTTATATTTTTATATGATAATTATATTAAAAAGAAAAGAAAAATATTTTTTTACTTTTTATATTTTTTAATTTTTTTGGATTTTTGAAATATTTAACAAAAATGAAACTTTCGAGGACGAAAGGATCTTCAAACCAAAAATCAACAAAAAAAAAAAAGAAACGTAAACGACGGAATCTTTAACACAAGTTCCCCGGCAACGGCGCAAAAAACTGATTGCAGTATTTATACACAGTAAAATATATGATAATATTCCAAAAGAGCAATTAAGAACTTTCCTAAAGTCTCCCTTAAGAAAAGCTCACTCTAAAAGATATATATAATATATAATACGTATATTTAACCGGGAAGAATGATCACCCGGGTCGTTTCCCCAACGACTTGTGAAATTGAAACCTTGCTTTAGCTTGGATTATGATTTGAATGAGAGAAAAGATATTTTTGAGTATCTATAACTACTAAATAAAAGCAACAATTAAAATAAGCAATTAAAAACAATTAAACACTTAAACAATTAACGGGAAACAAATAAAACGCGACAATTAAGAAAATACATTAAAATTAACTCCTAAAACTGCAAACTAAATTTCTAAACCTAAAATAGGACAAAAGAAAATTTTAAGAAAAAGAAAAATATTTTTTTGATTATTTTTGAATTTATTATGAATTAAAAACTAATTTAATCTAATTAAATCCTAAAAAAAGCAAATTAAGTCCTAAAAATTAAGAAAAATGATTTTTAAACTTAGAAAAGTCTAAAAGCTCAGAAAACTATTTTTAACTATTTTTAAAATTAAAATTAAAAGCTCAAAAACGAGAATAAAAATCTAAAAGAGGTGAAAATAATTTTTCTTTATGTAAAACTAAAAGTAATTTTTATGAAGCTAAAAACTATTTTTTTTTTATTTTTCTGAAACTTTTTTCTATTTTTTATGATTTGTCGAAAATTAAAACTTAAGAAAAATGATTAAAAATTTTCTACTTAATGAAAAATTACCAAAAAATCAGAAAAAGTCTATTAAGCAACAAAGAATACTAGAAAAATTCTAACTCCCTAACAGCTTAGCTAATAAGCTCTATAATAAGTAAACTAAGCTACGGCTTATTATACTAGTAAGGAAATGAAAATGAGGATATTAATTAAAGGAAAGGAAATGAGACAAGTTGTCTCACCTAGAGCAGATGGTAAGAGTGTTCTGTTGTGTGCTTAAGGTCTCAGGTTCGAAGGGTGCTTAGCACCTTTTTGCTCCTTTTTTTATTTTTGACTTTTTAAAAAAACTAAATGCTGGAATTTATTAAGCTAGCAATTTTAAGCACTTTTTGTAAAGCAAACATTAGCTGAAGTTGAAATTTAAGCACTCAAAAAGCTCACAAAGATTCTGACTACAGTAAGTTGGCTTTTGAGCCTTCTTTAGCTTATTGTCACTTAAAAGCTTGCACAAGGTTCAATATAAGCTCAAATCTAAAAACAAAAGATGTTTTAGAAAGCTAATGATGTGCTTAATCTAATTCTAACAAGCTACTTTGGCCATAACTACTCTACACTATCTGAAATTGATAATCAAAGTAGCAAACTCAGGAATAAGTACAAAGACCTCAAAATCAAATTAAGCTAGATTTCATAAAAAGCTAAAACAGACTTTAAACTTTTGAAAACTAAGTGAACTACTTATAAACTAAAATCCTAATGCTTAAAAACTAAACTTATAAGCTAGAAATCTATATTTAGCAAGCTACTTACTACTACTACTGTTTTTGATCTTTTTGGCTTTTTTATGAACTTTTGACAAAAAATATAACCTAAAAATGAGCTATAAATTGGAAAACAAGCTTTAATCTATGTTAAGCTATGACTAAACTATACGTAAACTAAATTTAAAGGACTAAATCCTAATTATGCTAGCTTAATCTAAAAAGAAAATGACAGCAGTACTAACTGCTGTTAGTATGCTGATGCACTTGGCAAGTGCACAAAACCAAATTGCATGTGACCTTTTTGGTCTAACCTGGAATGAACACTCTGAATGAGTGCATGCTAACACAAATTAAACAAGGTCCAAGCCAAGAAAGGCTTGGATCAAATCTAAAGCTAAACAACAAGCAATTATCTCCCCTGGTGCAGGAAGGACAAGATAAGCCTCAAATTGATTAATTGGCAAACTAGACCTCAAATCCTTTTCAAACATAATCAAATAGAAAACTCAACTGACCAAAGAAATCACCTAGTCAATTTATGACTATATTTAAGTGTCAAAATTAATTAAACCAAACACCCCTTTAAACCATGACAGTGTTCCACAAAGCTTATTATTAGAAAATTTATACACCAAAACCTTAACACCCAGATTTTCAATAGCCCTATAACAATCTTATTAAACATGAATCAACAACTAAATTAACTAAAATTTAAGAATTAAAACTATGCTACTATATTTTTGGTTTTTATGAAATTTTTAGACAGAAATTGAAATCTAAAGATCTACATTAACTAAGCTAAGACAGATTAAGATGATGATTAATAAGCACTTAAAAGACACAAATAAGCAACTAGAAAGCAAATCTTAAGAAATTAATAAACAAATAAGCAAATCTAACTAATAAGCAATTATTGAACTAAATATTAAAGAACAAAGAATCTAAATAAAACTTACTTATAGCTTCAGCTAAACAGAAGCACAAACTAAATAAACCCTACAAGCTCCCTAAGCTTATCCAATCGGATAAGCAGGAAAGTCCATAAAGCCTCCCAAGAATAGCTTCCACTCCCCCCCCTCATCCCAAAGGTCCATATCAATTAAGCAAAGGTTTATTAAACTGATTTTATGATTAAGGTATGGTTAAGGTAAGATTAAGCTCAATTACTAGCTTATAGACTAGTAAGAGCTAAATAGAGCTTATAGGAGCTTATGAGCATTTAGCTTAACAATTGAGGAAAAATGAAAGTTTATAGGTGAAAAAGAGAGAGCTTATGACAAATGTAAAAACTGAATTTCATTCACTAAAAACTTTGATTACATTACTTGAAAAGGAAATTGCAAAACATTTAGAGAAAATTACATTAAGCTAAAAAGGAAATTTAAGCTACCCTAAAAGCTACTAACTACATGTCGTGTGTGTGTGATAGTGAGGGCTATTTATAGCCAGTTGATGAAGATTCTAGGCCTCCCTTGCATCACACGCTCCTTTTGATCTTGCCCATACAAATTTCCAATCATTGGATCATGATTTTGAGTCGTTAGATCATGATCTATTTCCCACGGATTGCCAAGCTGTCATTCCTTTGATGTGACAGCTTATGCTTGTTTTGTGAGTGATAATAGAGAAAACCCCCGCGTCCTTTGTGCTTTCTTCATAGTCCACGGGCCTTCCTAGCTTGAGTGAACCAATTAGAGCTCTTGATATGACGTTTTTAACCCTGCCATCTTGTTGTCGATCTCATGAATTGTCTATTACACCCCTTAATTTGTGTTTGCCCCTTGTTTTGACTGTGGTAAGTGTTGGAGAAGGAGGGCGAATAGTAACCTATGGTTGGCGCCATTTTCAACTGAAAAGGGTTAAAATAGATTTAAATCATTGGGTATGGCACTTTCATCCCGTGGTTGTTTACCCCACGTCTTGTGTAAACGAACTTATTATACATGGCATAAAAGGTCCTTGTGGTTTTATACAAAGGTATTGGCATGGTTTATAGGGCTTATTAGGGCTAAGATATTAGGATCCGGGTAAGGGGTTTTAGGGTTTAAGGCCCATTCAGCTCACAAGGGCTATTTGTGTAACTTTTGGAAATCTTGAGGGACTGAAATGGCACTTTGGGTTTTTGTCGTTTTGTGAGTTGACTTTGTTTGACCAGGGTTTGACTTTCTCTTTGACTGCGGCCTGATTTTTCTGCTTTGCTTCAATCTTGGCTTCTCTTGTGCTTTTCTGATTCCCGTGTCCGTGTTTGCCTGTTTTTGACTGTTTTCTCATGATTTTTGATATATCCGTACCTGCACACACAAAACATAAAAACAAGTATATTTTTGCCATTTTTAGTCTGTTTTGGGCTTAATTGGGCCTTTTTAGGTATAAACGGATATGTGTATTTCACACATATCAAAATCCCCCAAACTAAACGTTTGTGTGTCCTCACGCAATATTACATTCTTTATAACCAAATACCAAGAAATTTCCCAAAACTAATCCTTTAAGAAGTAGTAAAGTCTTTTGCTGGGCATATTTCTAAGTCACAAGTTATAAAACACCCGATTTCCCATTTTCAAAACTTTTTCTCTTTTTATGATTTTTTCTTGATATAAACCTAACTACAACTTGTTTTTGTGTTGACATAATGTATTGTTTTCATTACCTCATTGGTAACTTTAAGGATCATGGAACAAAAAGCACTTGAAAAGTGTCTAAAAAGATAAATTCATCATTCCCGATTTTTCACTTTTCCCATACTAAGCTTAAAAATAAGATCACTGTTAAGTACGAGCTAAGATGCTAAGACTACTTATAATTACAACTTGTGAATTTCTCTTCCCGACATAAATCATATATTTAAGTGTGTGTGCTCAAATTAATTTAAACCATTAAATCCACATATTTAGATAGTTGAAATCCGACCAAGCTTTACACATGGGCCTTTTGGGCTAATATGTTAATCACTTAGTAAGATCACAACTCAAAGCAAACAAAAACCTCCTTAGCTAAGACATCGTTGGTTCACTTGTCCCATGAATGACTTTCTTCTCTAGCATCCCACCGTCATCGGGTAAGTGCTAAGGCTTTTGACACCCCATCTGGAGAATAATAATCGAGACTCATGAACTTCCGATGAAAAAGCCTTGTAGACTTTTGCAAACCTTAGTTCAAAAGAATACCTTGGTTTTAGAAAAGGAAACTTTTACTATTTATTTTCTAACTTGCAACATTATTATTACTATTTACATTATTAGGCTAGGAACTGGTATCACTTTTCTTTCGACGACACATCGGCCACGCCTCCGACAAGAGCTCGTGTACTTATTATGATACCAACCCTAAATATACATCCTCCACCCTTTCTTTCGATGTCACATCGGGAGCGAACCGACAAATGCCCATGTACTTTATTGCGATGGAGTTTGTATATTAATTATTAACACTAAGGATTTATAACTTGCATCATTTTTATTCACCAACTATATTTTTTTTAACTACATTTTTACTAATAACACATTATTTTTGCAAATAGAAAAATTTCATTTTAGAAAACCAAAGTATAAACTTGAACTAAAATTCTTATTTACAAATGATTAGCTATTATCATCGATAAAGCTTTTTCTCTAAATATGTTGATTAGACTTTTAAGAGTAAAACTCTAATTTGTAAAAATTAAAGAGAACACGTATAATTAATCATTTTAAGAACTTCAGGGAAGAAAAACCACAAGTTATTTTTATAAGCCTTTAAGTTTTCCAAATAAACCTTGTTTAGCATCCTAATTCGTAATCAACACTATCATCTCTTATTCTTTGCAATTTAAAATCTCTAATAAAGAAATTCGCAAATACTTAGCCTATATAAAATCCAACTCGGCATATTTAAAATCTACTTGAGATTAGCACAAGTCTTCATTTACTAATGATTTCAAGTCTAGCATGTTTAAAGTCTACATGAGACTAGCACAAACTATCATCATTAATTGTTAAGGGAGAAAGCTAAAACTCAACACGTTCGATCGGGTCAAAAATTACTTCTTATTCTCACCAACGGAAAACCTACATTCGTGTCTTAACACTTATTTTTTTAATCAACTACTAATATTTTTTATTCTTTCATTTTTTTTCTACAAATAAGATCTTAAAATTTTAAAATTTTTGCTATTTTTGTGGGAAAACGGGTACGTGAGAACAAAACAATAAGCAGGTAACATCAAATCGATAGATTCCCTCCCCAAACTAAAACAAAACATTGTCCTCAATGTTTAAGGCCGGGTTCTACGAAAATCTAAGCCGTTTATTAATTATGCAAAGATAAACGTGAATCGATAATGATGAAAGGATATCGGATCTCCCCAAACTAATTTCAAACAAAGGATTATGAAGCTCGAGTGAAACGGGACACAACACCGAACACGAGAGTCTTCAGAAATTGTTGGATCAATCCTACAAAAAATCACAAGTACAAACAACAAACAACGAGAAATCCGGGAGAGTACAAGCCTCTTCACAACACAACACATTATTAATAGAAAATAGATAAGCATGGGGTGAACTCCCACGAAGCGGCTTGGTTTTGGTCACCGAGTCACAAGCTCGACTCGATCCCTGAATTAGTTCGTCCTTAGGGAGAGCAAATGGAAAACTTTCATTGAACATGCCACTGGCTTATGAAACGTGATGATGTCGGGGTCAAAAACAAAATTCTTACTCCTAAAGGAGAAAATCAAAGGTGAATCCGAGAAAAACTTCCTTAAAAAGGCCAACGGCTTTAAGAAATGAAATTACCGAAGTCTGGGGTCAATGAAATGAAATCTTCACACAGAAAAGAGAGAAAAAAGGTGATTCCTTTCAGGGTAGGTGAAGATGGAATAAAAGAACCAAATAAAAATGTTGAAGGAAATTGACATCTTCAACATTTATAATGTACATCATTTTTGCTTTGGTAAAAATCTTCATTAGAGCACAACATCTACCATACCAAGATTGGAGCTCAAAATTCAAACATTCACCTGTGGTTTGGCAGAGGTAGAAGAAAAATTACGATCTTTGAAAACTAAAAGAGATCCCGGAGGGAAATGTTACTCTTATTAAATTCTCCTCCCAATTTACAAGATTTTTTATCATGAATGCATGATAAACTAGTATACCCGTTTTAAAAACTATGTCCTCGTTTTCGAGAGACTACAAGTAATACTAGCCCGATAACTCGCAGTGAAAGACGAGTCGGATACTAACCAAGGAGGTGGAAAAAGATACTTTTATTTGTAGATTCAAATGAAATGGTTAAGTCTTTTTAAAATCCATGTGGTTTGGAAAAAATGATCAATTAAAATCAATTGGGATTTATCAAAAGTGTATTTATATTGCATGACAAGGGTATTCTTAGAAAACACTTGAAACTTCGTCATCTTTTCCTTGAATTCTTCAACTTCTCGAGGAACGAGAAAGTATGAGTTTTTAGTTTTTTGAAGTAAGTAAGTTGCCAAGAGACAAATTATCTTTTCCAAATCTAATTCATTTCCCCCCCATCCATTCTCCATACAAAACGGATCAACGAGAAAACCCATCGCGTCTCCCATGAAACAAACCTTCTACCGGTGAGAGTAATGAATAGGATTGCAACTTAGAAACCTTCAAGGGTGGGAGGGAGGGTAAATTAATTCCCAGAGTGGAATTCGAATCACTTTACAAATAGCTTCAAAATTCACATTCATTGCCGTGAAGTAAGAGTGAAGGAAGAAGAAGACCATTAATCTCGCATCCTTATCGTTCTTTTCCAAAGAGTGGATTAACTGTTGCAAGATTTGAAGTTATCACAAATTGAAAGCGGATTTGAAAAATTTTCTTTATAATATCCTTCTTATGAATTTGAAACGCATCACCCGGTTGTAATGATTAGGAAGAGTGAATTCATTGATGAATTCCTCTAAAGTAGAATATCACTAAGTCCTTCATCAGAGAAGAGACTACGAAAAGAGCCGTCAATGAATAGTGGTACTGCCCACTAAATGGATCTCCTTTCAAAAAATCAATGAAAGAAAAAGCATTAATCAAAATGCTAATCCTTGTTAATTTTCACAGAATATCGCTTAATAAACAAGATCTCCATTCCTACTCTCAAAGTCAATTTTCTTCGTACAAAAAATTCCCCCCACAAAAATGAAGCTTATTTCGGTGCAAGGAAAGTACCAGCCCTAAAATAATAGCACTCTCGGGTCTGGTACCAAAATATAGACCACAACAAAAATCCCACGAAAAGTGACAACCATCCACCTCTAACTACAACAACCTCGCTATGCCCATTGGGGTTGCGAATTTTGAACGATTGGCAAGCTCGAGGTCATACGAGTAGGATCAAAGCATTCAAGCCCAAGCTGCTTGTAGATAGAATGAGTGTAAAATAATTATTGCTATCTTCCGTAATCGCTAAAGCACAGTCCTATCAAGCTCTTGTAAAGTCACACAGAATAGAAGAAATTTCCCGATCCCTTTGAGCTTCTCGGGGAATTTGTTCATGATGATGGCAGAACATTGGCAATTTCACGTCGTAATGCTAATCTCCTTGAGTCCTCTTTGATCTTAGCAACGACTTAACCATTTGTTGAACTATTGGCATTTCAATTAGAGTAACATTCAATCCACTCTCTAAATGGAGTTGTTTGAACATCTTCCTAAAAACCGGCTATGTTGATCACTTGTTTATCATTCTCTCTCACTTCATCCTTTCGGGATTAAGAAGTTTATGTTGAAACGAATTAGGTCTAGGAGTATTAAGATCTTGAATTTCAACAATAACGGTATTTCTTGCTTTTGGTTTTGGGGATTTCAATGAAAATGGAATCTTCATTCCTCCTGATGTGAGAACTATGAGCAGTATTTCTTAACTTGGTTTTTGGCAACTTTTCCGTTGACGTCTCCGTGGGTTTGGGGGTTCGTGTTTCCGTTGAAGGGAATTAAACAACGGGTGTAAGGAACAAGATGATTCAAGGTCCTTCACAAGTTTTACCACTTCTGTGGTGGAGGAGCATTAACATGGCACACAGGTTTATTACTGTGATGGCAGGGTGGGGGAGGGGAGGGGAGTACCTGAATGTCGATAGTAAGGCGAATTTTTTTATATTAATTATCATAGAATTGTCATCAAACTGAGTATCATTAGCCATTGATTTTTGCAAATTTTGGACCTTGATTTGTTGAACATTCTTCAATACCGCACGTTGGCCTTGTTGTATTATCAAAAATCCATTTTCTAACACCTTGGTATTTGGTAAAACGGGAATAAAGCTTGATTAACCAAAAGGTTGATTTTGGGTGGTTGGTATGGTGGGATGATAAACGCTCCTTGATTGTTTTGACGGTTTTGGTTGGAAATTGCCTCCACGGTTTTTGAATCGAATTAAAATTGTTTCCTTATAACTTTTGTTTCCTTGGTTGTTTTGAAGATTAAATCCGTTTCCTCATCATTGTGCCAAATTAGGAGATTTCTATGATCAAAGTTTTGCCAACGCGGCGGTTTGTTGGAATTGAAGAATTTTATCATGAAAAACGGGAATTCATTCCTTGTTAGGATGGACAATTGTTGAAAGTTATGGTTTGAACCACATGTAACACAAACTCCTTGACTGCTTTGACGTAGCAGGGTCCGTTAACATTCTTTTCACTATCACTTTTTCTAATCGGCTCATTCGAATATCCATTTAACTTCAATAGAAGCGGCCTGAGTTGTTGAAATCAAGAATAAAGAAATGTAGAAGTAGAAAAGAGGAGCATTCCGTAACTCACTCTTGGGTTCAATTGCACAACTTCTTAAATAACGAACCTTGATTTACTCTCAATAATGGCCAAACCATCACGAGGCATCTTATCTAGAAAATTTCCACCCGCGGCGGAATCTAAAGCATCTTTGATCATAGAATGACAAAGAATTAATAGAACTTATCAAGTTGATGAAATGCCGAGAAACCATGATGAGACATTGCCGAAGAAGTCTCTTTGAACGATCCGCATGCTTCGTTGAAAGTAGTGATTTCATTTCGAAGGTAAGTTATTTTCGAAGGTGGAAAGAATTGGTTTATGAATTTCGAGACAAGATCATCCCACGTTAGAATCGATCAAGGTGGTTCCTTATCTAGCCAAGTCCGGGCTTCACCTTCGAGAGAGAAAGGAAAAAGCAAAAGCTTAATCGTTGTATTTGGAACTTCGAGATGTCTAAACGTAGAAGTGACTTTGTTGAAAAATTGAAGATGATTATGAGGGTCTTGTTTACCCGTAAATTGATTACTTTGAACAAGATTAATCAAAGTTTGTTTAAGCTCAAATTTTTTTGCATTTATCAGTGGTACAACAATTGCATCTTTGTATCCCTCAATGGGAGCTTGTAGCATCTGAGCCATGGTACGATTGTCGGCCATTGGAAACTCGGGTCCCCACAATAACCGATGGTAATTTGTTTTATCGACATTTTTTTACTTCTAGCTTGAGAACGAGTGCGCATGCACTAAAAATAAAGAAATTAAAAAGTAAACAAAAATTACACTAGTTTTTTTGGATTTTTTGAATTTTGGATTTTTTTTTAAATAACAATCTATTTTAAACGGATAAACAGAAGACAACTTAAAACCAAATAATCAACTTACTTCACGGTAGCTCTTAAAAATTTCTACCTCGTAAATGACACAAATGGCAAGTTTTAAAATCTTTGGTTCGATTTGGGAACTTTTCAAGTTCACCGGAACTTATTTATGATAATATCTCAATTGAAGGTATTATATGTTGGTGTTCGTTTACTAACTTTGTGTATTTTATTATTTTTTTAGGAAATTTTTTTATATTTTTGATTGTTTTTTTTATTTATTTTAATATGATAACTATACTAAAAAGAAAATATATTTTTTATTTTTTTGGATTTTTGAAATATTTAACAAAAATGAAACTTTCGAGGACGAAAGGATCTTCAAACCAAAATCAACAAACGTAAACGACGGAATCTTTAACACAAGTCCCCGGCAACGGCGCCAAAAACTGATTGTGAGTTTTATACACGCAATAAAATATACTATTAATATTCCAAAAGAGCAATTAAGAACTTTCCTAAAGTCTCCCTTAAGAAAAGCTCACTCTAAAAGATATATATAATATATAATACGTATATTTAACCGGGAAGAATGATCACCCGGGTCGTTACTCCCCAACGTCTTTGTGAAATTTTTGAAAACGCACGATTTTAGCTCGTGATTTATGTTTGAATGAGAGAAAAAATATTTTTGATTATCTATAACTACTAAATAAACAACAATTAAAATGAACAATTAAAAACAATTAAACACTTAAACAATTAACGGGAGCAAATAAAACGCAACAAATAGGCAAATACAATAAAATTAACTCCTAAAAATGCAAACTAAATTTATAAACCTAAATTAGGACAAAAGAAAATTTTAAGAAAAATAAAAAAAAATTTTGATTATTTTTGAATTTATTATGAATTAAAAATTATATTAATCTAATTAAATCTAAAAAAAAGCAAATAAAGTGTCTAAAAATTAAGAAAAATGAATTTTTAAACTTAGAAAAAGTTCTAAAATAACATAAAAAAATTCAGAAAACGATTTTTAACTAATTTAAAAATTAAAATCTTATTTTAAAATTAAAAAGGTAAAAGCTCAAAAAATTAAAATAAAAATCTAAAAGGGTTGAAATAATTTTTCTTATGAAAATCAAAAAAGTGATTGATTAGAAGCTAAAAACTATTTTGTAATTTTCTGAAACATTATCTATTTTTTAATGATATATTCCAAAAATAAAACTTAATAAAAATGAAAAAAATATTCAAACTTATGAAAAATTACCAAAAGACTCAGAAAAGGTCTATTAATCAACAAGAAAACTAGAAAAATTCTAATCTCCCTGACAGCTTAGCTTCAACAGCTCTATAATAAGTAAACTAAGCTACGGCTTATTATACTAGTAAGGAAATGAAATGAGGTATTAATTAAAGGTAAAGGAAATGGCTACCAAGTAGTCATCCCTATACAGATGGTAAGATGTGGTGTTGTGTGCTTAAGGTTCTTAGTTCGAAGTGTGCTTAAGGCACCTTTTTGGCTCCTTTTATTTTTATTTTGACTTTTTACAAAAACTAAATGCTGGAATTTATTAAGCTAGCAATTTTAAGCACTTTTTGTAAAGCAAACATAAGCTAAAGTTGAAATTTAAGCACTCAAAAAGCTCACAAAGATTCTGACTACAGTAAGTTGGCTTTTGAGCCTTCTTTAGCTTATTGTCACTTAAAAGCTTGCACAAGGTTCAATATAAGCTCAAATCTAAAAACAAAAGATGTTTTAGAAAGCTAATGATGTGCTTAATCTAATTCTAACAAGCTACTTTGGCCACAACTACTCTACACTATCTGAAATTGATAATCAAAGTAGCAAACTCAGAATTATACAAAGACCTCTAATCAAATAAAGCTAAGAGTTTTTCTAAAAATTCAAAACAACTTTGAACTTTTGAAAACTAAGTGAACCACTTATAAACTAAAATCCTAATGCTTAAAAACTAAACTTATAAGCTAGAAATCTATATTTAGCAAGCTACTTACTACTACTACTGTTTTTGATCTTTTTGGCTTTTTTATGAACTTTTGACAGAAAATATAACCTAAAAATGAGCTATAAATTGGAAAACAAGCTTTGATCTATGTTAAGCTATGACTAAACTATAAGTAAACTAAATTTAAAGGACTAAATCCTAATTATGCTAGCTTAATCTATAAAGAAAAGGACAGCAGTACTAACTGCTGTTAGTATGCTGATGCACTTGCAAGAGCAACAAAACAAAATGCATGTGACCTTTTTGTCTAACCTACAATAAACACTCTGAATGATTCATGCTAACACAAATTAAACAAGGTCCAAGCCAAGAAAGGCTTGGATCAAAATCTATAAGCTAACAAAAAGCAATTATCTCCCCTGGTGCAGGAAGGACAAGATTAAGCCTCAAATTGATTTAAAGTGCAAACTAGACCTCAAATCCTTTTCAAAACTTAATCAAATAAGAAAACTCAACTGACCAAGAGATTCCACCTATTTACTTTGACTAATAAGGGTCAAAATTAATAAAACCAAACACCCCTTTTATAACATGGACAGAATTCCCCCAAAGCTTATGATTAGAAAATTTATTACACAAATCCTTAACACCAGATTTCTAATAGCCTATAACAATCTTAATAAACATGAATCAACAACTAAATTAACTAAAATTTAAGAATTAAAACCATGCTACATTTTTTGGGCTTTTATGGAAATTTTTTTAGACCGAAAATTGAAATCTAAAGACCTACATTACTAAGCTAAGACAGATTAAATGATGGAATAATAATCACATCAAAAGACAACAAAAAACAACTAAAAGCAAATACATAAGAAATTAATAAACAAATAAGCAAAATCAAACTAATAAGCAATTAATTGAACTAAATAATAAAGAACCATAAAATCAAAATGAAAACTTATTTTACTCTAGCTAAACAGAAGCACAAACTTAATAAACAGCTACAAGCTCTAGCTTATCCTTATTGGATAAGCTAGTAAAGTCCATAGAAGCTCTTCCCAAGCTAGCTTCTCTTCCAAAGTCCATTATCAATTAAGCAAAGGTTTATTAAACTGATTTTATGATTAAGGTATGGTTAAGGTAAGATTAAGCTCAATTACTAGCTTATAGACTAGTAAGAGCTAAATAGGGCCTCCCTTCCATCACACGCTCCTTTTGATCTTGCCCGTAAAAATTTCCAATCATTGGATCATGATTTTGAGCCGTTGGATCATGATCTATTTCCTACGGATTGCCAAGCTGTCATTCCTTTGTTGTGACAGCTTGTGCTTGTTTTGTGAGTGATAATAGAGTAAAACCCACCTCTCCTTGTGCTTTCTTCATAGCCACGTGGCCTTCTAGCTTGAGTGAACCAATTAGAGCTCTTGATATGACATTTTACCCTGCATCTTGTATTCGATCTCAATGAATATCTAAACACCCTTAATTTGTGTTTGCCCCTTGTTTTGACTGTGGTAAGTGTTGGAGAAGGAGGGTGAATAGTAACCTATGGTTAGCGCCATTTTCAACTGAAAAGGGTTAAAACAGATTTGAATTTTGGGGTAATGGCACTTTCAGTCCCTATGGTTGTTTAACCCAAGTATTGTGTAAAAGAACTTTTATAAATGGCATAAATGGTCCTTGAGTGGTTATATAAAAAGAGGTATTTGGGCTAGGTTTTGGCTTTAGGGCTAAGAATTTGGATCTGGGTAAGGTTTTTAAGGGTTTAAGCCATTAAGACTTCAAGGGGCTAATTTTGTGATAACTTTTGGAAAATCTTGAGGGACTTAAATGGTACTTTTATGGGTTTTTTTGTCCTTTCGTGAGTTGACTTTGTTTGACCAGGGTTTGACTTTCTTTGACTGAGGCTTGACTTTTTCTGGCTTTGGCTTTGAATCTTTGGCTTCTCTTGTGCTCTTCTGATTCCCGTGTCCGTGTTTGCCCGTTTTTGACTGTTTTCTCGTGATTTTTGATATATCCGTACCTGCACACACAAAACACAAAAACAAGTATATTTTTGCTATTTTTAGTCTGTTTTGGGCTTAATTGGGCCTTTTTAGGTATAAACGAAGTGTGTATTCACACATATCGGTCCAGGTGTGGGCATTAGAATAAGAGATAATATCTGTGGTATTATAGTATCGATTAGGACATCACTTGAGTTGGTTCAAGGTTGATGTTCTATCATAAGCACTTGGAGTTAATGCAATGTAGTTTTCTCTATTATGTATCTGTGTATAAGAATAGACATTATAATTGCATTTCGAGTTTTTCGCCTTTGTCAGGTGTGACAACTGTTATCAGAGCCAATTATAAAGAAACTAGGTGGATTGGCCTAGAGATATAACCTAAGATCTAACGACTAAATGCATATAGGATCTATGTGCGCGAATGTTCCGCTTTTGATGTGCCTTTGTGTGTTCGGGGATTAGGTGCCTTAGTTATACATCAGTTAAATATGTGGGCTCAATATTGAATATGAAGTGGAAAGGAGCGAATGATAAGTACATAACCCACGTAGATATTAGCGTATAACAACTACACTCATACTTAGTAATGTTGTTCACACAAATCGATGTTGACACCGTAGGGTGGTGTTATGTGTATATCGGTATATATATAGTGAGATATTATATATCTATATGTATATTAGTCTTCCCACTTATCTAACGTTGCCCATGTTCTCCCTCGTATAGATAATGCCGCCAAGAATGAATACCCAAAGTGCTGGCCGACCTGCTACCAAATCATTAGGAGGGGGAACAGGTGAACGGGTTGGTAGATGTGAAAGGGGTAGAAGACCTAGGGAAGGTAATGATGACCGTGTTGATGAATTAAATGGTCAAGGAAATAACCAAGGTTTGGGAGCTAATGGGGGTGTAGAGGGAGTCAATAGGAATGTAGAGGGAGTCAATAGGGGTGCACCTGACTTCTTAACGATCATTGCCCAACAATTGCAGAACCTCTTACCCGCCATGTTGGCTCAGGTTAGTAACCGAGGAAATGTTCGAAATCAGAATGGTAATGTGGTTAATGAGAACGTTCAGGAGAACGTTAGGAATGTAATAGTGAATGGCAACCGGGTAGGTTGTTTGGTATGTGCTTAAATACACATACCTTTCACCTTTAAAAACAAGCTAAAATAACCAAAAACGGACTTAAAATGCCAAATATACGCTTGTTTTGCTAATTGTATTGTGCAGGAACGGATAACCAAGAAAAGAACGAAAAACAAAGTCAAAACAACAAAACGTAGGACTCGGAATGAAAAGACTGTGGAAAGACAAAGCAAATCAAAGCCTGAAAGTCAATGCCAGTCAAAAAGACCACAGAAAAATCAACTGGTCAAAGTCAAAGACAACCAAGTCAACCCCGGAGGCCAAAGACAAAGAAAGAAAAGTCTAGGGCTGAAATTTGCCCAAACCCTAACTTATATAAAAAGAAGAAAAGAGGAAAAGAAAAGAGAAGGGCCAATTTGTTATTTACTCAAAGTAACAAGTGGGGGGGGCAAAACTGCCAACCCCCCTAACTTGTACACCAAGGACGAAAAATGCAAAGAGTTAAATAACTCTTGGGGACTTGTTTTGCCAAGTCCCCAAAAGTTATTTAACCACAAGGACCAATTGTGTAATGAAAGATATAACTTAGAGGGACTATTTTTGCCAAATGGTGAAACAAACACTCTGTTATACCCTCTAACACCTTTTCCCGCCTCTTTTTCCCTCCCAACACACTCACGGGTTAACATAACCCGTTTTTACCCCAAAGACCTTCACCACCACCATGGATATACATCTCCCCCCTCCTCCACTACCTTTCCCAGCCACAAAGGTGCCAACTTGGCAATCCCACACCCCCAAGACCAAATTCGATTACATTCTCCTTAAAAGAAAAACTAGGACTTTGAGTGACATTGCATGGTCCTTGGTCATCAGTCATGTGTAAATTCTTCAAATCAACTGAACTAGAGGCTAAGGCTAATTGGTCTTTAGTCTTGAGGCTTGAGGACTTGACACTTGAAACAATTGGGGAGAATTAAAAGGGGGGGATCATAACCAGGTGTTTTCCCTCCCCCCCGGGCCCTTTTTCCCCCACCCCCCCCCCCCCCCCCCCCCCCCCCCCCCCCCCCTTTTTAATCTCTGAGTCTGAGGACTGATCACTGTTATCTACAAGAGACAAAGTTCCTGAATACAGAGTTAGTGTCAACAGCAATTAATTGGACTTTGAACCATAGGTGTACTTATGTAGTCTCAAGGCAGGCTTGTTAGAAGGAGGCATGGAATGTATCCTGTTATTTGGAACCTGGAACAACATCCAACATCTTTGATAAACCTGTTATAGAGAGGTTTCTCTAGAGCATCCTTAAGACATGAGTCAAAGATGCTAGGGGCAGAGAGATCAAACACCTCATCTGATCTAAAGTGTTCACCATATCCAAAACCAAATTTTTGATCAGTAACATGGAGCTATTGATCAGTATTGTATAGTTTTTTGAAGAATCCGACCATTGTCAAACCTTGCCTCAGACTCCTCAAGTTTGACCTTGTTATTCATATTATCAATTTTAGCCTGTTCATTCAGTTTTTCAGTATATTGAGCTGTTGGGTGTTTGCCTAGGTCTGCAGTCAAGATTCAAATATTCTCTTCTAAGCTAACGGAATATGTTGGTACCAAGACTTAGTTGTTCTAAGTTTTGAAGTGAAACTTTTGAATGCTTGAACTTGGATAAAACACTCTTATATTGCACTTCTAGATTATTCAAAATCCTTTTTTTATAAAGTTCTGAATTAATATAAAAACAACAAAAGGACAAGATTGTACCTGAGGGGATAACCCCATAAGTGCAAATTGAGTTTCAGCATCAGTAGCATCACTAGAAGTAACAGAAACACCATCAGCAACAGAAACACCATCAAAACCATTACCAGTAGCAACAAACACACCATCAGCAAAAATACCATCAGTACTAACTCCATCAGCAGCATCAACAGCAGGAATAACAGCATCATCCCCATATCCTGCAATCATCCCATAGACTTCAGAAGCACCTTTCTCCATATCTTCACTTTCGTGGTCTGACCAATTGAGCTTGAACAACTACTCCAAAGCCTTTGGTTCTTCGATTATCATTCTTTGAGCTTAAATGCAAATACCTTTCTTTGAATCCAACCTTCTTCCCCTGTACATTCTCTTTGCAAAATGTCCCCAACTCTGAAATTGAATAGCACCTGACCTTGTTTATTTTCAAACCTGGCAGCATCTTTGTTATAAACTTGAATTTACTACCAGCCTTCTTTTCCAAATCTATTGATTCGAACAGAAAGCATTGCATCTGCCATTTGATGTCAAGTTCTTCCTAAATCTAACTTGCCAATTTGTCAAAGTCATCATAAGTGATCTGATTGTTGTGATCACTTCTTCAGCAACAAAAGAGTGAAGAACATTTTCAAGAACATTGCCTGAAGCATCAGCAGAGGAAGAAGTAGTGGTATAGCTAACAGAAGAAGGTTGACATTTGGAATCATCCCCGCCCTCCCCCCCCCCCCCCCCCCCCACAAACCCCCCCCCCGCAGTTGACCACTTGGAATTAGTACTAGCAGGCACTAATGAAAGCTGAGTGTGTAGAGCCGCAGTAACTCTTTGAATCATAGCTAGAACTACCCTTCACATCAATCTCAAGTCTGTGTCCTAAAGCTTGTTATACAAATCATCAAAGCTTAAGAAATCAAGTCCACCCTTTGTTTTAAGGGTGATTGCCACCTATGACCAAGAAGGTGGTAGAGCTCTAAGGAACTTCATGTTGCAGTCTTCATTATCTGGTCTTGCTTCAATTTGATTAAGTTGACTTAGCACCTTCTGAAACCTATCATATCCCTTGTGCAAACCCTCTATTCAGATATTTTAAGTCTGCAAACTCCTGCCTATGACATTAGGACTTCCTCATTTTCTTTGACTCTTCATTCCCTCTAAATCTGGCTTTTACTGCCAACCAGATATCCTTAGCATCATCAAGATGATGAAAGTCAGCCATGTGATCCTCTGGAAGAGACTGAAGTAGAATAGTTCTAGCTTTTGTCTCTCGTTGGACAGCAATTTGTTCTTCCATAGTGACAGGAGGAAGAATCATTATGTTGCCTCTAGGGGGGGGGGGGGGATCTCTGCCAGTCCGTTTTCTGCTGTTTCCATGAAGAACAATGTTCCACAGATTGTGATCACTGTTCATTATCCAATATTCCATCTTCATTGCCCACGTTTCATACTCGTCCTTCTTCAAATAAGGAAATTTGGCATTACTGCTGGAAACAGTGGTTGAATTATATTGCTGGAATTGAGGCTGAGTATTTTGAGAGGGTTGTGCGAGGAAGTTTGTGACTCAAATACAGTGTTTCAGATATGCCACAGGAAAAATACTAGTTCGAATGTTGTTGGATAGAGAATGAATAAAATAATTAAGATTCGGTTGGTGATGGTACAATAACGTGGTGTTGGATACCGGTGAAGTCATAGTAAAATGGTTTTAGAAGCAAGAACATAATTATTCTCAACTAGATCTCTCATCTCCTGATACCACTTGTAGGTCTCAGCCCAAGAGTAGAATCTTTTAAGCCTGTGAAGAGGATATAGACACTAATGTAATCAAAAAGTAACTCTGTAAGAGACTCTAATAACACAATCTATTGTTTATGCGGAAAATAAACAACAGTGCTAAAGAAGAATTACTAAAAACAATACTTTGATCATTTATGGATCTTTTCTATTAATCGTAAAACTGTTTCTTGATTGTTCAAATCCCCTTCCAAACCTAAACCGTGTGGTTTCATTTATAGATATGAAACCCTAAACTAATTCCCCTAGAATTACGTTTGCATGAGTCTATCTATTACTTCTCATGTCTACCCATACTAGAACTTATCCCAGAGTCACTACGATACCTACAGGACTAATAATATAACCAGCAGGAACTATATACCTGCCAGTAGGAACTTTAATACTAACAGTAGCAATTACTCTACCAGTAGGAACTACATACCTACCAGCAGGAACTAATAAATACAAATATACCTAACAGTTGTTAATCTGTTTTTAGCTTTCTTAGTTTGAACCATAGATTTACATATATTTGTCTTAAAAACCTTAAAAACCAAAAAAATGGTAGGAATAGCTTAAATCTTAGATTAATTCTATTTCAGTTATTGGTTCATGTTTGTTAGGGTAGATTTAAGCTAGTTTTTATCTGGTATTTACTACTTGTTAATTAGATTTGCAATATAAGCTTTAACTAAAACCTATCAAAATGATAAAGGGGTGTTTGGTTTAAGCTGTTTTGACTTCAAAAAGTCAAAGTGAGTGTTCAAAATTATTTGAGGCATTTGAGTTTTGATTTTAAATATTGTATATTAATCTTTTTTATAAGTTAGATTTCAAAATACCAAAAGTTATGGCTTATTATAGGAGATCCGGCACCAGGGTACATTTTATCTAAAAATTTCACTTGTGAAATTTATGATCCAAAGCCCTTAAGGCTTGGATTTTGTTTGCATTGTATTTATACACATAATTTGAGTGTGTTTAAGGTAGTGGGAGTCACTAGGTAACCTGCATCATTGTCCTTTGTGGTTTGCAAACAACATCATCAGTACTAAGTTAGATAGTACTTGCTGACCTTTAGGCTTATCATTGATTTAGAGTTATCCTAGGATTAAATGATATAATTTTCTAGGTAACTAGTAGTCCCTAGGCTAGCTTAATCTAAAATTAGCATCTAGTTTTCAATTTGTAGCTTATTTCATAGCTTAACTCTTGGTTTGCACTAGCAGTACTAACAAAAGTTAGTATTGCTGATACTTTACACCAGCAGTACTAACAACAGTTAGTACTGCTCCTTTTAGATTAGTCTTTAGTTAAGTAAAAGTAGGATTTTAGGTTCTTAAATTCAAGTAGAATTAAGTCTAGGTTTAGCTTATTATAGATTAAGTTTTAATTTGCATTTTCTAGCTTATTTACTTAGCTTAATTTAGCTGTCAAAGTCAATAAAATTCATAAAAGCCAAAAACAGTTAGCAATAGAATTTAGCTTTTAAATTTTAGATTCTAGCTTGAAGTAGTAGGTTTTATTGCTTAAGTTAGTTGCTTATAAGTTTACAAATACTCAATTGCTGTCTTTGCTTTTTGAGCATTTGAGCTTATTTTGGTTTTGAGCTTATTTATTAGTTTCCTGAGTATGCTACTTTCATCATCATTTTCAGTGGTTCTCTAGAGTGTTAAGCTCAAATCTCTTTTCATTTTTTTTTTTTCCCCAATTCAAATAGAAATTTTAAAGCACATCTTAAGCTTTCTAAATCACTTTTCCTTTTTCAAAATGAACTTAATTTGAGCTTCTCGTATGTCAAAAAGCACTAGTGAGCTTAACTCACTAGTTTCTGTAAACAACTTATTGATAAGCTCTTATAGAGCTTATTAGTGGATTTCAGTCCTAAGTGTTTTTGTTAAAATTGTTCACCTCAGCTTATTTTATAACTTTGCTTCTTTAAGTTCTTGCTGAAAAGCACTTTTTAGTTTCATCTTATTTTTAAGCCTAAAATGGACTTCTTTTGAAATCGGGCTAGACTCTCAGGGTAGGTAGTGTAACTTTTCAATTTCAGTCGTTTTTCTGTTAGTCCTTTCGTTAGTTAGTTAGTTTCCCAGTTAGTCCTTAGGTCTTGCACATTAGTCTTTTAGTTAAGTATTTTAATCAAGTTTATTAGTTTAAATTAGTAATTAGGTTTAGATTTTAATTAGTTTAATTAAGATTTATTATAAAGATAAAAATTAGGGCTTTTTATTTTTTATTAATTTCTGCAAATTTTCTTTATTTAGTGTAATTTTTTATAAAAATTTAGATTTAATTTTAATAAGTTTATATTATTTTTACAGTTTTAAGTAGTTAAAATTTTTAGAAAAATCAGATCTTTTAATTTAAAAAGCAAAAATAGTTTTTCTTTTTCCTAAAATTTTCTTTTATCCTATCTTAGGTTTAGAATTTTAGTTTACATTTTTAGGGGTTAATTTTAGTTTATTTACTTATTAGTCGCGTTTTATTATTTTACCGTATTTGTTTAATTGTTTAAATTGCTTTTATTTAGTAGATATAGATTATAAAAAAATATCTTTGCTTTATTCAAATCAGAATCCAAGCTTAAACGAGGTTTCAATTTCACTAGTCGTTGGGGAAACGACCCGGGTGAGCATACTTGCCCGGTTGAATTCACGTATTATATATTATATTATATATTTTTGAGAGTGAATTTTATCAAGGGTAACTTGGTAATTTTCTTAATTACTCTTTTAAAGTATTATATTTTATATATATTTTACGTGTGTTAAAACTTACCACCATTGACTTCATCATCGATAAAGTTTTTTCTCTGAATATGTTGATTAGACTTTTAAGAGTAAAACTCTAATTTGTAAAAATTAAAGAGAACACGTATAATTAATCATTTTAAGAACATCGAGGAATAAAAACCACAAGTTATTCTTATAAGCTTTTAAGTTTTCCAAATAAACCTTGATTAGCATCCTAACTCGTAATCAACACTATCATCTCTTATTCTTTGCAATTTAAAATCACTAATAAAGAAATTCGCAAATACTTAGCCTATATAAAATCCAACTCGGCAAATTTAAAATCTACTTGAGATTAGCAAAAGTCTTCATTTACTAACGATTCAAGTCTAGCATGTTTAAAGTCTACATTAAACTAGCATAAACTATCATCATTAATTGTTAAGGGAGAAAGCTAGAACTCAACACATTCGATCGGGTCAAAAATTACTTTTTATTCTCACCAACGGAAAACCTACATTCGTGTCTTAAACACTTATTATTTTTTTATCAACTACTAATATATTTTTATTTTTATTTATTTATTTATTTTTAATTTTTTTACTATAAATAAGAACTTAAAAATTTAAATTTTTTACTATTTTTGTGGAAAAACGGGTACGTGAGAACAAAACAATAAGCAGGTAACATCAAATCGATAGATTCCCTCCCCAAACTAAAACGAAACATTGTCCTCAATGTTTAAAGTCGGGTCTCTACGTAAATCTAAGCCGTTTATGAATTATGCAAAGATAAACGTGAATCGATAAGATGAAAGGATATCGGATCTCCCCAAACTAATTTCAAACAAAGGATAGAAAACTCGAGTGAACCGGGACACAACACCGAACACGAGAGGCTTCAGAAATTGTTGGTTCAATCCTGCAAAAATGCACAAGAACAAACAACAAACAACAAAAAATCAGAAGATGCTAGCCTCAACACATCACAACACATTATTAATAGAAAGAAAATAGAAAAGGATAGGCATGGGGTGAACTCCCAAGAAATGGCTTGTTTTTGTTTACCGAGTTGCAAGCTCGACTCGATCCCTGAATTTAGTTGTCCTTAGGGAGAGCAATACTTAAAACAAGAAACTTCCATTGAAAATGCCACCGGATTATGAAATGTGATGATGCCGGGGTTAAAAACAAAATTCTCACTTCTAAAGGAGAAAATCAAAGGTAATTCCTCGGTGTAAGTGAAGTGTGGAAGAAAAATCCAAATGATAAATGTGAAGGAATCGACATCTTCAACATTTAGAGGTAACGTCTTCTGATCATTGGTTGAGGAAATCTTCATTAAGCACACATTTCTTCATAACAAATTGGCTCAAATTCAAACATTCATCTGGTGGATTTGGCGGAGGCAGAAGAAATGACGGTTCTTTGAAAAATAAAAGAGTCCCGGAGGAAATGTTCTCTTTTAAATTCTCCTCCAATGTTACAAGATTTTTATCATGAATGGCATGATAAACTAATATACCTGGTTGAATCCTTTTTCCCGTTTCCGAGAGATTCAAGTAATAACAAGCCACAACTCCGCAGTGAAAGGCGAGTCGGAATCTAACAAATGAGATGGTAAAATACTTGATTCGGAGGAATCAAATGAAACGGTTAATTCTTTTTTAAAATCCTTTGGTTTGGAAAAATAATCATTAAAATCAATTGGATTATCAAAAGTGATTCTAATTGGCATGACAATGGTATTGATTGGAACATCACTTAAAACTTTGTCTTCTTCAATCTTGATTTCTTTAACTTTTTGAGGACGAGAAAGAGGTTTTGGTTTTTGATGTAAGTAAGTTGCTAAAAGATAAATTATCTTCTTCCTTATCGAATTTCGTTTCATCATTTTCCATACAAATCGGACCAATAAGAAAAACATCGGCATATTCCATGAACAAACCTTCTCTCCGGTGAGAGTAGGGGAAGTAGGATTGCTACTTGAAACTTCAAGGGTGGGAGGGAGGGTAAGATCAATTCCCGGTGGAATTGAATCTTTTTCAAGATAAGCTTCAAATTCACTTTCTTCCGGTGAAGTAAGTGTGAAGGAAGAAGACTTAATCTCGACATCCTTATCGTTTTCTTCAAAGAGAGGATTAACATTGCTAGATTTGAAATTATCATCGAATTCGAAAAGAGGATTTGAGTAAACTTGAAAATTTTCTTCATGCAAATCCTTCTTAAGAGTCGAATCATCAGTACCCGGCGGTAACGAATCAAGAGGAGAAAGTTCATCGGCGAACTTCTTAAAATTATCACTAGTCTTCACCGGAGAAGAACTAGGAGGAAGAGTATTAGTGGTACTGCCACTAAACGGATCGGCTTTCAAAAAATCGATGACAGAAATGGCGTGAACAAAATTCTTATCCTTGTTTTTCTCAGATTTATCGGCATAGTAAACAAGTTCTTCTTTTCCTACTCTTAAAGTCAAAGTTTCTTCATACAAATCAATGAGAGCTTTCGCAGTGCGAAGGAAAGGTCTTCCTAAAATAATAGGCACTCTTGGGTCGGGTTCAAAATTAACCACCACAAAATCCGCAAGAAAAGTGAAACCATCAACTCTAACTACAACATCCTCGGCTATGCCCATTGGGTGAGTAATGGAACGATTGGCAAGCTCGAGTGTCATTCGAGTAGGAGTCAAAGCTTCAAGCCCAAGTTTCTTGTAGATAGAATGAGGTAAAAGATTTATGCTAGCTCCGGAATCGGCTAAAGCACTAGTCCTATCGAGCTCTTGTAAAGCACATGGGATAAGAAATTTTCCCGGATCTTCGAGCTTCTCGGGAACTTTGTTCATGATGATAGCGGAACATTCAGCATTAACGGTTGTAATGGCGATTTCTTCGAGTTTCTCTTTGTTCCTTAGCAACGAGCTTAACCATTTGTTGAACTTTGGCATTTCGACAAGAGCATCTTTCAATCCAATCTCTAAACGGAGTTGTTTGAACATCTTCAAAAACCGGCTATGTTGAGCACTTGGTTTATCGTTCTCTCTCACTTTCATCCTCTCGGGGTATGGAAGTTTAGATGGAATAGGTCTTGGAGAATTAAGATCTTGAATTTCAACATTAACGGTTTTCTTTGCTTTTGGTTTTGGAATTTCCATGAAAATGGATTCTTCTTCCTCCGGAGGTGGGACATGTGCGCCATTTTTGGATTTTGCCCATTTTCCTTGACGACACACGGGTTTGTTCGGGTTCTTTTATGAGTTATAAAAACATCGGTGTAGAACAAGAGGAAATCGACGGTCTCCAAAATCTTACCGCCCTTGTGGTGATAGCATGAATTTGCTGACGGAGGGTTAGTTTAAGTTTGACTTGAAGAGTTTTTCCTGAATTTGAAGTAGAGGCGAATTTTTGGAAATTAACACAAAGACTTGTCCAACAACTTGTAAACATTAGCCATTTTGATCTGCAAAATTTTGAACCTTGATTAGAACATTACTTCAACACCGCATCGTTTGCTTGACGAGTTTTTCAAAATCTGTTTTCAAAACACTATTTGTTGGAGGTTGGTAAGGTAAAACTTGATTGATTGGTGGTTGATTGGTTGGTGTTTGATATGGTGGAGCTTGATAAACTTGATTTTGGTTGTTTTGACGGTTTTGATTAAAATTTCCTCCACGGTTTTGGTTGAAATTAGAATTGGTCCCTTGATAACGGTTTTGGTTGGTTTGGACATTTGGTTGATTGAAACCCGGTGGTCTCATTTGACTTGCCAAATTTGAAGGTTGGTTTCTTTGGAGAAAATTTCCAACGGCTGCGGTTTGTTGAAATTGTTGGATGTTATCTTGAAAAACGGGAAAATCGTTTCCACCTCGAGTTAACGGACAAAGGTTAAAATTGTGATTTGATCCACAAGTGACACAAACTTCCTCAACTGCTTTGACGGGTGCAGAGTAAACAACAAAGCATTCATTTGACACATCATTTGGTTCAACTTGATAGCATCTTATCTTCAGAGAAGCGGCTATTTGTTTGCATAACTAAAGAAATTATTAAGAAGGCGAAGAATAGAAAGAGGATCATCCCGTACTCACTCCCTTGAATCATTAGCACGACTTCTTGAGATATCGAACTTTTGACTGCTTTCGATAATCGCAAAAACCTTCTTGAGGCATTTTTGGCTAAGAAATTGCCACCTGCTGCATGAATCTAAGGCATCTTGATCGTTTTGAACTCAAAGAGTTGTAAAAACTATCGAGTTGGGGAAGTTCGGAAAAGCCATGTGAGACATTGACGAAAGGAGTCCTTTTAAAAACGTCCATGCTTCATATAGGCTTCGTTGGGTTTCTGGTAAAAAGTAATAATCTCCTTTCGATAGTAAGTGGATATAGAATGTGGAAAATATTTGGTATTTATGAATTTTTAAAACAAGGTCGCCATGTGAGAATTTGATTCTAGGAGGTTCTTGTCCTAACCAATCTTCGGGCTTCACCGTCTAGAAGAAAAAGGAAAAGCAGAAGCTTAACCGAAGTGTTCGGAACTTCGGATGTCTAAACCGAAGTGACCTTATAAAAAAAATCGAAGGTGATTGTGGGGAATCTTCTACCGTAAATTTGTTGCTTTGGCACAAGATTTGATTAAAGGTGCTAAGCTCGAAATTGTTGGCATTGATCGGTGGAACAACTATAGCATCTTCATAACCTTCAATAGGTGCTTGTAACATTTGGGCCATCGTTCGATTGTCGGCCATTGGAACAACGTTTTGTTCAACAATTGGTTCAACCGGAAGAGTTTGTTGTTGACGACGTCTACGAGATTGCGAACGAGTGCGCATAAAAAGAAAAAACTAACAATTAAAAAGCAAAACTTTTACACTAAATTATGTTTTTATTTTTTTGTTTATTTTTTAGTGAATTTAACGGTTTATCAACGAAGAACTTACACCACATCATCAACATACTTCACGGTAGCTCTTGAAATGCTTTTCAATGTGAGGCCGTACGTCGTAGAGACAACAAAAGGCAAGTGTTAAATCTTGATTACGAATTGTGAACAATTGCGCAAGATCACCGGGAATTGAAATGATAAATACCACAATAGGAAGATATTATGTTGTTGGTTGTTGTTTTACCAACTTGGTGAATTTTATTTTCGAATAAGACAGTTTTTTATATTTTTAATGTTGTTTTTTATCTTGATTTTTATTAATATGATAATTAACTAACAGGAAAAGAAAATATTTTTATTTTATAATTTTTTTTATTTTTGGATTTTTGGGATTTTATGACAAAAATTTTAACTTTCGAGACGAAAGGTGTCGTCAAACCAAATCGACAAACACAAAACGAAGGAATCGCTTACACAAGTCCCCGGCAACGGCGCCAAAAACTGATTATAGTTTTACATACATATAAAATAATATACTTATAGAGAAATTAAGGAAATCCCCAAGTATCCCTTGGACAATTCCACTCACAAAGATATATATAGAATACGTATGTTTGACCGGTAAGTATGGCACCCGGGTCGTTTTCCCCAATGTCTCGTGCAATGAAAACCTCGATCGTCAGTTCGAATGATTGATTTGAATAAGTAAAAGAGAAATTTTTTGATTTATTTAAACTACTAAAATTAAAGGCACAGATTAAACAACAATGTTAACAAATGAAACTAATTAAAGAATTAAAATAAAATGCGACATTTAAGAAAACAAAAGCAATTTAAATCTTAAAAATGTAAACTAGATTCCTAAACCTAAATTAATGCTAAAGAAAATTTTAGAAAAAAGAAAAATATTTTTTTAGGGCTTTTCGGATTTTTTTTATGAATTAAATACTATTTAATCTAAATTAAATTCTAAAAATAGAAATTAAATTGATAAAAACTAAGAAAAATACTTTTTAAACTGAATTAATTCTGAATTACTTAAAAAGATGAGAAAAACATTTTTTATTACTAATTTAAAAGATTAAAAATTTAAGATTAAAGTTGAAAATTAAAAACTAAGGGTTTGAAAATTAAATGTTTAAAACTAAATTCGAAAATTAATTTTTTTAAAATATAAAACTTAGACTAAAAATTATATAAAAATATTTTTTATAAAAAGAAATAATGCAGAAAATTAATTTTATCAAAAGCCCTAATTTTTAATGAGTAAAAATAAACTAATTTTAAGTTAATTAAACCTAAAAACCTAATTTATTATTAGAAAAACTAATTTATAACTTAATGAAATTTTTCCAAAACACATGGGTTAAAAGTGACAAAACAGAAAGATAAGGGTAGGCGGGGAAAATTTAGGTTTATAAAAAAAACACAAAGTTTGATCAATTGACAGAAGCAGTCCCTTAACCTAGGGACTAACTAGACTTAACAATTAAACTAACGAAGGACTAACTATGCAATTAACTAAGGACTAACTGCGTAACTAACAAGGACTAACTGTGTAACTTTTAAACTAACTGAAATTATGAAAAAGTGCAGAACAGGTCCCTGAAGCATCTAACAACCAACAACCAGCATCCATATTAATTTAAAAAGCTTATTATCTAACTTTTTTTAAGACAACTTAGCTCTAACTTATTTGAAATAAGCTGATGAGCATATGAAAACTAATAAGCTTCAGCAGCTTATTAACATTCAAACTATAACCTAAACTGATTAAACAAATACCTCAAAACCACAAGATAGATTCAACTTATTAAACTAAAAGCTGCAGCTTATCTAAACTGCTTATCAACTAACATTTAACAGTTTCAAAAGCTTTATTAAGAAGACAGAATTAAATAGACAAAAATAAAAACTTATTGAAGCTTAAAGAAAATAAAGAGTACCTTTGTTTCCAGCTAAACAGGAAAGCTTAACAGCTTATTATGAGCTTATGGCTTATTCACATAAGCTCAAAGTCAAAAACAACATCAATCCTAATCTAACCTAATGCTGACCCTCAGCTCTAAAACCCTTGATACCATAGCAGCCATCCAATTCCAATAGGTATCAAGCCTTGATCGAATGAACACAATAACAAACTCAAACACAAATATTTTTTTGACAGAATTTAAATGAGACACAAATTAATATGAAATAATACTTTTATTAAATCTGAAATAAAGGTTCTTACAATACGAAATAAAATAACATGAAATCGAAATTACATAAAAAATAAACTACTACAAAATAAACTCAAAAAATTCACCACGAATAAGCTGGAATGAGGGGGTATTTATACCCGAAGCTTGAGCTCATCCTCCTCTCTAGATCCTTCTATCCTCTCATCTTGACCCTTCAATCATCTCTCTCTCCTTGATTTATATCTCAATCGTAAGCCGTTGGATTAAAGATGTGTATAACCCGGATCATTGACGTGGCATATGTGTGTTAGTTATGTGAGTGTATACACTCACTCCCACGCAACTTGACCAATGAGATCGTTTTATTTTGCCAGGGTGGATTGGGTTGGGTTTATGATTGATAGTGATGGATGGGTTAAGGGGTGTGAGGGGATCATTAACCCTATGGTTAATTTGGGTGAGGGTGAGTGGTTTAGAAACTAGGGTTCATGGTGTTCTTGAGTGAATTCGTGTGTGTGTGAGTGAGTTCGATCTAATTTGGGGGTAAATGAGTGAATAGTAACTGTAAATGTGTTATAAGTTAAACCGGGTAGTGTAGGTTAGGGGTCGGGTTAGGATTGGGTAATTGGGTTGGGGCTTTGCTTATGATTGGCTGAAAGGGGGTCCACGGGTTTATTTGACCCGGTCATGACCCGCGCCCTTTTGTATCTATGAGGAAATTACAACTTCGGTCCTTGTGTTTGGCAAGCACAATTTTCTTAGTTAAAAATAACTTTCATAAATTGCAAAATCAGCCCTTGAGCTTATAAAACAACGGAGTTGGGCTTTGGTTGACTGTGGTTTAGCTGCAGTTGACTGTAGAAGGCTGAGGCATGATCTCTCTGGGCTTTCGGCTTTTGATTTCTTTAGCTTCTTGATCACTCAACCCGTTCTCGTGTCCGTTTTTGACTGTTTTCTTGCAATATTTGACATATCCATACCTGCACACATAAAACTCAGATACAAGCACATTTTGCCATTTTTGGTCCGTTTTGGATTTATTTGGGTTATTTTAAGCATAAATAGATATGTGTATTCTACACTTATCAATCACTGATGAAGAAAACTGAGTATAACGAATTTGATAAAGAAGTTGAATCTCTCAAACTTGTGTCTTATGTCTTGCACTATCCACGTGACGTCGAACTTATAAATAAATCTGAGAAATATAAGAAGACCGCCAACCTCCTTGACAAAAACCTCATCTTCCTAGAGAGACACGAACTTAGTGATAGCAAATTGTGAGCAATGAGCACCTAAGAAAAATCACACACCTTGCTAATTTTGACAAGTCCTTCGTCACACAATTGTAAGCACGAAACAAGTTTATCTTTAAGGTCATAGTCGCAAAACTATACTTTTAAGATATGAAATAAGACACGCACCTGTGAAACCAAACTACAACATCACAAATCAAGAATCAACTGTCTTCGTATCACTTCTTCAAATAATCTCCAAAATTAGTCATAAAAATAAAATGAAACTGTTGTTAAAAATAGTTCTATCGTAGAAAGAAAAATTAACCTTCTAGAAATTACTATCCGGTTTCGTAATTATTTTATGGGATGGGTGAATGGTAACTTAAAATACGGAAAAAAAATATATAAAGTATGATAAATTAAAAGTATTAAAATGATAAAAGAAGATATATTGACAAAAAACAATGTTATATTGTTAATAAAAAATAAATGATGTAAATGTGGGTCGATGTATTGATAACACTAACCCTTTTTTATAAAAAATTTAAGAGAAATGAAAAATAATAATCAATTTTACAATTTTTAAATAACAAACATATCTATAAAACCAGCAAGGTTTTTCTAAAAAAATAACGAGGTTAACTAGTAAGGTAAACATTGCTAGTTTTCTGGAAGAAGAAAAAAAGAAGGTTTGAGTAGCAAGGTTTTGCTAGTTTTCGTTCGTTTTCATCCGTTTTAGTTTATTTTCTTACGTTTTCATACATTTTCTTATGTTTTCGTTCGCTTTCGCTTGTTTTCGTACATTTTACATTTTCTTACGTTTTCGTCTTTTTTTTCGTTTTCTTAGGCTTTTGTCGTTTTCGCCCGTTTTTCCTTTTTCTTACGTTTTCATTCGTTTTATACTTTTCGTCCGTTTTCATACGTTTTCTTACATTTTCGTCTTTTTTTTCCCGATTTCATCGTTTTGTCCGTTTTCTTTCGTTTCCATGCGTTTTCTTACGTTTTTCTACGTTTTCTTAAGTTTCGTCTATTTTTGTCCGTTTGCATACGCTTTTTACATTTTTGTACGTTTTATACGCTTTTGAACATTTTCGTTCGTTTTTGTTCGTTTTCGTAGAAAAACGTAGCAAAAACATAGAAGAACATAGGAAAACTGATGAAAATGGATGAAAACGTATAAAACATACAAAAACGTAGAAACGGATGAAAATGGAAGAAAGCGGACAAAAACGTACAAAAACGGATAAAGACGTACAAAAACGTAAGAAAACGTACGAAAATGTAAAAAATCGAACAAAAACAGAAGAAAACGTAAGAAAGCATACGAAAATGAAATAAAATTGTTAGGCTAATTTAGTGTTTAATGATCTTTCACTTGGATTTGAATACAAAATATAAGTGTTAGATATCCTTAAATATTCCAAGGTCACTGAGTGAACAGTCGCTCAGTGAGTTACCTTCAAGTGCTCAACCTGAGTCTAAGAAAGACTCGACCATTCAATGAGGCGATTCTCAGTAATGAAGTCCATGAGCCAAAGAAGAAGGTGATGGGTTCAGTGAGTTATGGCAATAGACTCATTGAATCTCATACGATCTCCAACAACTATAAGTCCCTAAAGACAAGTGCCTGAAGAATAAGCGGGATAGTTTGAAATGGATAAGTCCAAGCTCTTATCTACCTGAAGTCAAACTATCCTGAACATGGTATGAAGACAAGGTAAATGTCAGCACTGGCCTTAGAAAGTGTGTTGTTGAGAATCGTTTAGCCCATCTAGGATTAGTTTTACAGATAATATTGAATGCACAATGGAATAATAAGAAAACAATATTATCAAACAAGATTTTTCATTCAAACGATTTCCCTATTACCCCAACTACAACTTGGGGCTACTAACTACTACATAGACATCTATAATATGTCTATTGCTAATTAACTACTAACTATGGTGTGTACACACACACCTTTACTATTCGACTCTCATCAGTCGACTATGATATGGATGGATAATTAAAACTATTCACCCTAGACCTCCTTTTATAGTATAAGGAGTCAAGGTTTACATGGAAACTAATAATGATAATAATGATAAAATCAATCAGTTATTCAATCATTATCTTTGACCAAATCATGGAAACTAATAATGATAATAATGAT
Organism: Tanacetum coccineum; assembly: GCA_026074375.1. NCBI lineage: Eukaryota > Viridiplantae > Streptophyta > Magnoliopsida > Asterales > Asteraceae > Tanacetum > Tanacetum coccineum. Next base: position 4,756 of record BQNB010044872.1, on the reverse strand, counting down.
AAAATCAATCAGTTATTCAATCATTATCTTTGACCAAATCTTTCAATTCTTATCTTTTGTAGTATTCTTTGACTACAACTTTGGTCCTTCATGTTTCCATCTTGTTTCATTCGTGTTTTGTCTTATCAACTCAAAATATAATTCCCAACAATCTTCCCCTAGTTGATAATGACAAAACCCAATAAGCACGAACTTCCCCTGAAGTTGATATACGAATGAAACTTCCCCCTAATCCATGCTATACCACCAAGAATCATCAAGCTGCAAATCATCAAATCTTCTTCCCCTTTTTGTCATCATCAAATAGGGGTCTTCTGTAGATGAGCAACTTGTAAACATTTCCCCTTCAGTGGTACATGTAGATGGTTAAACATGTTAACAATAAGCTTCCCCTGAAAGTATGCTAACCATCTCTTGAATCTCGAACTCAGTAGGCTCCAAGTGGAAATTATTGATGAAGAAAAATGAGTATAACCCATATGTTGAAGAAGTAGAATTTACCAAACTTGTGTCTTATGTCTTGCACTATCCACATGATGTCAAACTTATACCAAGACCAAAATATAAGTAGATCGCAATCTCTTGACAAAATCCTCATTTATCCTATAAAATGAGACATTGAGCACAACAACGTAACTCCTTAAAGTGATAGCAAATGTACGTAGTAAGCATCATAAGGTAGATCGTACACCTTTTGCTAGATTCATCAAGTCTGTGAAACCCAACTACAACATCAAATAGGCAATAACCAATTTTCTTCAAAATAATCCCTAAAACGAGCCACTATTTCATCATTTTTCGAGATCCAAACGCGTCTGTGTTGTCCTATATCGGACAAAGCTAGCAGAATTAACCATAAGCCTAGCAGACTTAACTTTGTAACAAGCAGTATTAATGACGAGCAAGCATGATATGTGCTTAATTACACATATCTTTTACCTCCAAAAACGAGCTTAAATGACCAAAAACAGACAAAAACTGCCAAATATATGTTTGTTTTGCATTTGTATTGTGCAGGAAGTGGATATCAACAAAAAGACAGAAAACCA
>BQNB010044871.1:2853-44625 GCA_026074375.1 Tanacetum coccineum | reverse complement strand
AGATGGGGCCTGATCAACAGTTGTAGAGTCGGCAGGAGTTGGGTGCTCCTCCTCCTCTTCATCCCCTTCAATATCAACATCATCATCCTCGTCATCATCGGATGGCTCATCCTCATCATCGCCATCGTCTCCTTCGTCGGCAGGATAATCAGCAGGATCCTCCTTAGGGTCCTTATCATCATCCTCCTCCGGATCCTCCTCGGGATCTGACTCAGGAACATAGCCTGGTGAGTCAGCAGTGGGTGAGGCAGCAACAGGCAGGGGCCGCTCCTCAGCTAGGAGTACCTCATCCTCTGGTGGCATAAACTCTGGATTAACCGGCTTTGGAACAAAGTCTGGTGAAGGTGGGTACTCAGGACCCGGCACATAATCAAGAGATGACGGGGCCTGAAAAGCAGCTACCACATATGCATATGGATCCTCTGGTATCACGGGTAGTCCATCGACCCTCGTAGATCCAATGTCTGACAACCCTCCAAATGGACTGGACACAGCAGTGTATATAACCGTGGAATCCTCATAATCCGACATAACTATATCTGAAAATCCAAAATAGCTTATATTAGTATTTAATATAAGACTCTTATAATAATATACATTTATACCATAACATGTATATCAATCGTAAATGCATCTAGTCTTAACCAACTAATGCAACAAAATAATGTATGTATATATGTCCCGTGAAAACCCCTTTATATGAATGCAATGTTTGAAAATGGTTATAGTCCAGCAAAAATATTTGACATGGTTCTCTATAACCTTGGCTCTTGATACCAATCTGTAACACCCCCAAATTGGGTCGCAGTGGAATATGGGTTGGGGGTGGTACTTCATAGATCAATAACACAAGATATATATATAAGAATGACCATTAAAATCCGTTTAAAACTGATACATTAGATTTAATAAATTGTTTATTACAAAAGCCCGAAGCTTCACTTGTTCAAAATACAAAGATTTCTAGCCCATAACAGATATACAAAATGTAATGCGGTAAAATCTTTAATGCATGACATCCAAATCAAAACCACCAATGTATCCCTTGCGCCTCGTGCCTTATTGATCCCTTGAAAAACATTGCTTAAAATGTCAACATATTGTTGAGTGAATTCATAGGTTTATAAAATGTATAATGTAGGACCGCAAGATTTTCCCATGATAATGCAACAGATGCAAACATCATAAAATGTAATTACGTTTTCCTAAGCTCATGACACTGAAGCTCGACATGTAATGAAATGCAATATAAATAGCCAACAATGACCCGTGGATGATGTTCTAACGACCCGCAACATCCTATGTCCCGAAAGAACAAGGTATACGTTAGTGTGTCCCGAAAAACCAGCATAGTGAGCAAGACTCACCCAACGGTGATGTTTAATCCTCCAAATAGATCATTTATAACATTCCGCAACACATATCGGTAATTTGACAGTTCATTAAAATTGGGGCTCAAGAGGTTTTATCGCTACTGTATGTCAAACACGTGTAATACGTAAATGTGAAATGTCCACTTGCGTCCAATTGTAAAACATGCATATGTTTCTGACACGCTCCGAATACGCTATACGTAGATATATATAGCATATAAGGATTATATCAAATAATAGTATAGTAAGTATTTTTCGTCGGGTTCGAGAAATAAACTTTTAACCAAAGTTGTCTCAAAAACCTCCTGGGTCGTTTTCCTTCGACGAAGCGTGAATTGAAAATCGATTAATACTGGATCGCGCTTCTAATTGGTTTTGAAGATTTTTGATTTGTTGTCTTAAATCCTACTAAAAATAATACAAGTAGATAAAATGTTCGAAAAACCAAGTAAAGCAGTGAATGACAATTAAACACGTAATGCATAAAATAAAACCCGGGAATTAAAAACGCGACATTTAAAACCTAAATTATCTAAAATTAAACCTAAAATGATTTTTCTATTTTTCCTAATCCTATTTTACTAATTTATAAGAAAAGGCTAAGGAAATTCTAAAACGAGAACACTTAAAGCTTAAAAACGAAGAAAACAAGAACGGGAACGAAATTCCGTTCTTTAAAAAGTAAAATTTCAAAATATTAACCTTACGGAAGAAAATCTATTTTATCACTAGGTTCCTAAATGAAAAAAGTAAATTTTCTGAAAAAAGAATTAATTTTAAATATATTTGAACTTTTATTTTTATTTAAATGATTTAAAAACAGTATTAAGTGAACAATAATTATTAAAAATAGTAAACAAATTTATAAAAATCTGAGAAAAATCTGAAAAATACTTTGAGTAATAAGGAATTTAAGAAGAATAAAAACGGGGTTACCAGCTTGTTGAATAAGCTGGTAATAAGCTAAAAAGGGCTGAAAAGGAAAAAAATGAAAAAGGGGTTAAAACATTAACCAATGCGCCCTACGACAGAAAAGTCCCAAGGGCGCAGTTGGTTAAGAGTGTGTGTGTGAGGTGCATAAAGGGTGAGTGAGTAGAGGTTAGGGGTTCGAGCCTTGCTCACCCCTGACTTCCCTACTCCTCTTTTTTTTATTTTGCAAATTTAAGTTTTGGAAAAGCTTTATTACCCTAAAATAAGAACTTTTTGTGAAAACAACTTTCTTGGAAACTAAGAATAAGCTGGTAAACAACTTATTTAAGATGACAGTTTACTCTAAAAATTAGAAAAGAAAATTTGCTAACTATTTTGGCTTTTTAAAAGACTTAATAAGCTCTTGGAAAGTAAAATAAACCATGACAGACATTTATCTATACTTAATAAGCAAATATTAACAAAATTAAGCTAAGGAAAATAGCAAATAAGCTGTCAAAAGCAAATAAGCTATGTGGCTAAAACTGACAGTAAAAACACCCTAAAGGGCACTTTTGAGCTTAAAAATAAGCCTCTAAATGGAACCTTATGGCCATAAGGCTTATACCAATGAAATCCTTGTCCAATAAGCTATTCAAATCAGTACTCATAAAACAGTTTGAAAATCAAAGAAGCTAAGAAAAAGGGTTATAAAAAGGCTGTGAGGCTTAGAACATGCTGAATTTCTAAATTTTTGTAAGAACAAAAGGGCTTATTGCAGGCCCAAAGATAAGCTAGAAAAAGAAGTAAAAACCTTAAAATAAGCTGAAACAGATGTTCTTAGGCAACCAATGAGCTTATGCTCTTAAGCTCAAATGCTAAAAACAATTTTACCTAAGCTAAATTTGAATATGAAAAAGGGCTTTTTGATTTAGAAAAGAAAATGTGACAAATTCTAAACTAGAACACAAACTCTAATGCACACTTGATTAAGCTATTCTATTGCATTAAACATGCATGTAATAGATATAAAAACATACTAACAACTACCAAATCAAAATTCAAATACATAAGCTAAATTTTAAAACTGAAAACCAACAGATTCAAACCATGACTAATAAGCACTCAGAAAAAGAAATTAGGACTTTTAAAACTTTTAAAAACAGACTTTTATAACTACTTTGAGCTATTCTAAAAAAACTGATTCAAGTATCAAAATCATTTTTTGACCCATTTTGACCCACAAAATCTGTTAAACCAAACACCCCTTTAAGTAGCATTTTGTCATTTTTAAACTTATAACAACTGATTTAAGCGAGGACTTATGATAACCAGATAACAACCAAACAAAATAAGCATAAAAAACTAAAATGCAATAGATTTTAAGCAATGAAATAAGCTGGAACCAATTAAGCAGTTTGGAACAATATTAATCAGTTTTATGCAAATCTATACTAAATACATACCAAGCTAAAAATTAAAGCATAAAATTCATTTAATAAGACACATTAAGACAGAATAAGCATCAAATAAGCACTTTTAAGCAACTGATAAGCTAAAAAGACAAATAAGCTAAAAATGAAAAAGTATGTGTACCTTTATCCTTTGCTTAAACAAGGACACAAATTACCCTAATAAGCTCTTATCCTACCCAGCTTATTAAATAAGCAATCTAGAAACCCATAAGCTCTTCTAGATTTAGCTTATCATCCAAAAGCTTATTTCCTTTTTCCAACTGAATAACCAAACGAATTAGCTCAAATAAGCTTTGAGGATTCTTATTTGAGCTTAAGAGTAAATGAACATACACAGCTATCCCCCCCCCCCCCCCCCCCCCCCAGAGTATTGAAACTTATTATCAAATTGAGCTAAATTCTCATAAAAGAAAAAAACACAGTTTTAAAGTAAATTGCAATTTTATTAATAAAGGAAAAGATTACATGGCTTTTAAAGGAAAATTATATTAAGAAAATACAATTAAGCTGAAATTAAGCTATTATTACGCTACCTACACTACTCCTACTCCTTGATAACTTTAGCTTTGTAATCCTTCAGCTATTTATAGCAATGTGAGGAACCTTCTAGGCCTCCCATACGCTCCTCCCATCTTCTAATCATAACCATCCATCAATAACTGCCTCAACACACAATCTTGATCAATTGGGATGCCTCCACTCCTTGAATACCAATGAGGCTTTCTGGGATTGCTAGCGTGGCATCCCTTGTGTCAGACGTGTCAGAAAAAAGGTTTCTAGAAGGGTTAACTTTCATTAAACGAAGGTAATTGGAGCAGGGTAATTGTGGGGGAAGAGGATAAACAGTAATTAGATTTTGCGGCCTTTTTTTTTTCCTTTATACGTTTTGAGTTTGACTGAGTAAAAACAGGTGTTATTGCATTGGGCTTAAGTAAGGTTTTGGGGCTCCGAAATGACCAAGGATTTGGTAAATAGTTTTTTGGTTTTTAATATAAAGACTAACGACCGTAGTCCCGTTTAATAAAAAAGGATCTAACGGTGTTTTTATTGTTTAGGGTTTATTGGTGAAAAAGATTTAACAATAAGGGTCTTTTTGGTAATTTAAATGTTTTGTCATTTTATGGGTTGACCATGGTTTACCTTAGGTGACTTTTTGTTGACCAATTCCTAGAAAACTTCTCGGCTCTTGTGCACTCTTTCCTTCTCGAGTCTGGCTTTGTCCGTTTTTGCTTTGATTTTGCCCATTTATTTAATATCCATACCTGCACATACACAAACACAAAAACAAGCATATATTTGCCATTTTTATTATGTTTTTGGTCTTTTGGGTTCGTTTTACAAGGTAAAAGGTATGTGTAAAATAGCACATACCAGTTTCTCACCCCAAAACTTGTAAATCATTAAAATGTAAAATGTGGGGCTATGAAGTCACCTTGAGTGTATGATAACAATTATATCACAGAAAATGCGTTCGATAAACGCCGAATGCAACCTAATTAATTATAGGCCGTATAAGTACTAAGCACTTTGATTAACTACTACCATATAAAATTCTGCATAGCTACATCACCATCTAATTGCGTTTGTGAAATCATATTTATAAAGTTAAACGTTTATAACATTTCATTAGTAAAAACGACGTAACTTTATCAATTTAAGCCCGTTTCTTATGTTTCTTATGTCCACGCTTTCGTATTAAGACGATTTATCAAAATGTTACACTTTCATATTTTTAGTCCTCTGGTGAACAGTGGTTTTTACTGTTCATGACAGTTTATAAATTTATTTTTATAGATTTGGTTATCGTAAAACCCGTAAATGTCGTATTTTATTCGTTATAACTCCGTTTTTAGTGATTCTTTCGAGTACGTATTTGTTATTAAAATTTTTATCATATTAATGATGTTTTCAAAATATTCATGTCTGAGATGAACAGTAACTTTTATAAACTTATTTTTATAAAAGTATGTATTATTGTAAACTCGCAAAATTCATAACTCCTTCGTTATTGATTGAAAAATTATGATTCTTAATGTTTTAGAATTCTAAAAATGTGTGCTATCTGATAAAAATAACCCACTTTATATATCAGAAGTATTGTGTAACTTGTTTTTATAAAATTTCTTTTATAAACCTATTTATTAACGTATAACTTGTAAACTACGTATCTTCTTCGTTATTAATCTGTTTTTCGAGTTCCTTACATATCCGGAATCCTTAAGAGATGTAGTATATTATAAAAATATAAAATAAATACATTTATTTTCGAATTAAAACAAAAAGTTTGGAAGTTTTGATAAAAACATGTTTAAACTTGATTTTATAACTTTTAAGATTAATCACCTTGTTACAAGTCCATTACAACACTCATTATCATATTTATTACATCCTTAGGGTCTCTAGTCTATGATTAGTCCATATATTATCCAAAAATCAAAAGATCCAAATGTGTACATACTTATATTTTCATGAACTTTCATAAGTACACTTTTTAGTTAAGTTGATTATATATACTTTTTATACATAATCCACACATGTACAATACTTATATTCCCATTATAACATGATACCAACATTCATATGACATATATAAAAGTATACCAAATCATAAACAAGTGTAAAAATCCATTTTTACACGTAAACAAGTTCTTAGATGGTGATTAACTACACAAACATTATATATGCATAAAATCGTAAAAATGAAGAGATTGAGAGTTTTAGGTAACCTTAATATGAAGTAGGATGATGAACAATGTGATCTAAACCCTTGTTTAGAAACCAAACCCTAGTTTACAACAATTGAAAACCCTAAAACTAAATGAAACCCTAATACTTGCTAATTCCCTTTGTATAGACCCCTTATAATCAACCAACAAAGCTTCAATATCCTTTAACATGCCTTAAAGTATGAACCTAGATCACTGATTGTATATGTGTAAAATCAATTGTGTGAATTGATGTATGGTATTTGTGTTGAGGCCGTGGGTTAAAGGGCAAAAAGGGGAAGAGGATAATTGATGTAAGTTTTTTCTTTGAAAAATTATAGTTTATGTGTTACTTACACTAGCATAAGTCTTATATATACTAGGAAAAGTAGTCATAGAAGTCTTGGAACACTTATAGGATTTCTAGGAAAGTCTTTGGTCAAGTTACTATTTGAGTTAGTAAGAAAAAATGAGCCTTGGTTCCTAAAACATGAGAACATCCCATGAAATCAAGGAAGGATGTTTTGTAAGATATTTCTTTGCATTTCCATGTCTATATCCGGCCATATAAGCATATATGTGATGTTATTTAGTAAATTTTGGGTATTTGGTACAATTGTGGGTATTTGTTGAAGCGTAGAAAAGTTTTGGTGGTTTCGGGAATGCCTAAACGTATTTTATCGTGAAATGTAAACACCTTACGCAGCCAATAAAAATAAAATGAACAAAATTAATAATTATCCTCAAAATAATTACTTAACACTTGCTTGATGTAAACATTTAATTGTTTGATGCCCGTTTACATTGAACGATAATTTTTAGCTTACGCGATTTAACTTAACGTCTTAAATTTAAAAGCAACCGCGTACAATACTAAAAATAAATAGTGAATTTATTGACGACGTACAATGACCCTAAAACACGAGGTGTTATAAGATCGGCCAATATATTGAGAGAAGATCTTAACAGAGCAACAAACTATCATTAATAAGACCTAAACAACAAATCCCAGTAGAAAAACCAACATCATAAGCACACATACTGATTTTGATCAAAAACGCATACAAAATCATTCAAATCACACAAATCACACAAATGTAGCTTATTAATGTTAAATCAGTCATGATCAAGTGATTAACACCTAAATCCGCACCTATCCCACCCATCAATTACACAATCCTCGGTACATTTAATTTTTTTGAAACCCTAGATATAAAATTTAGAGATTCTACTCGTTTGAGTGCATTTTAATCCGATTCTTTTCATTTACAGACAGATCTAAGGTAATAAAACGAAGTTCAAGACATACCTTAGCACGAACAACACAAGAGATCAAGATTCAAAGGGTGGCGTATTGAAGATGGAGGTTTACGTTAGTGTGTGTGTGTGTGTGTGTGTGTGTGTGTGTGTGTGTGTGTGTGTGTGTGTGTGTGTGTGTGTGTGTATGTGTGTTTGTGTGTATGTGTGTGTATGTGTATGTTTTTAGATTTGACCGATTTTAGAAGGTTTGACCAAATTTACCAAACCACCACCTATTTAAACTAAGGGTTTTAGTTATGACGGAATTGGTCCTTGGGCTTTCATCATTCATTTATTGTTGGTTAAAAGGTTTTTAAAGGTTAACTAATTTTGAAAGATGGCAGATTTAGTCCTTTTAGTTAAATAAGGTCTAGGAAACGAGTAGCAATTTGCACACAAGTCCCTATGCTTTCTAACTACAGACAATTTAGGCCCATTAAGTTATAGTTAATTAACTCCCCCTCAAATTATAACCCCGTATAATTCCAAAAAACTTTTCCATTACTTGTGAAATGTTTTTAGAAACCCGTTTGCTGCAATAAACTTCGAATCACTCTCCCCCTTAAACAATGACCCGTTTTCTATTGAAAGAGCTGTATTCATTGTTTAAGTTGAAAAGTTTATTATAAAAGCCCGAACTAATGAATTTTCAACAACACTTATTCCACCGTGATAAACACAAATAATTTTGAAGAATCAATTAAGACGAAATTATTTGGTTATAAAAGGAAGACTTCTCTTCCGAATAAGAAATAACGCACTGAAACGTACATTAGATCTGTGATGCACGGATAGAAAGTAATCCATGCTTGGGAGAAATTAATCACCCGTTGTCAAGAACAGCTGTCTTTTTGACGACATGCATTCCTCAGATTGAAAAGCGGGCTGCTAACAGAAATAATAGCAAGCCATGAAGACATGTTTTGAAATTGTTTAAACTTCTGCTCGAACTTCATTTAAAGACCCGTGTCATTATTGAATGACATTTCTAGGTCAGTGGATGTTATCGATTTTCAAAAGACATGTCTTAAAGAACTATTTTTGTATTTTCTATTTTTTTATGGTTTTTATAGGTTTTATATTTTTGTATTTCGATTTGTGTTTAATTATATACAAATATACATAGGATATACGAAGACCATCCTTTACTCCTCTTCTCCTTCCTGAAGACGTTTAAGGGTTTTTCGGAGTCATACTACACTTCATACAATCTTCGAGAGTAGAAATTCAAACCCTCTCTTGGTAATGCCTTGGTGAATATGTTCGCAAGCTGATAATCCGTCGTCACGAAGTACAATTCAATCACGCCGTTCTCAACCTGCTCACGAATGAAATGGTGACGTATGTCAATGTGCTTGGACCGTGAGTGTTGGACATTGTTGCAGCAGAGAGAAATAGCACTGCGGTTATCACAATATAGGGGAATCTTATTGAATGCAAAACCGTAGTCTAAAAGCTGTGACCTCATCCAAAGTATCTGAGCGCAGTGCTTTTCTGCTTCTTTGATGACCAGCTGACTAATTTATCTCCAAGGAACTGAGCACTTCCTGACGTACTTCTTCGTGTGTCTTGACAACCTGCATGGTCTGCATCTGCATAGGCCGTTAGTGCCATAGCGGTGTCTTTCGAATACCAAAGTCCCCAATTAATGGTTCCTTTGAGATACCGAAAGACCCGTTTAAGTGCTTCAAGGTGATTTTTGGTAGGCGATGCCTAATACCTAGCATACATGCACACAACAAATACAAGGTCGGGTATGCAGGCAGTGAGGTACACTAGGGAGCCGACCATACTACGAAAGCAAGTCTGGTCAACTGGAATCCCTAAAGGGTCCTCATCCAGTTTTAGTCGATCCACCATTGGTGTATCTATAGGGTCACACGAATCCATCCTAAATTTCTTTAAAATTTCTAAAGAATATTTAGATTGATTAATAAAAATGCTTCCGGGACTTTACGAAACTTGTAATCCTAGGAAAAAAGACATTTGTCCCATCATCGACATTTGGAATTTTGAACTCATCTCATTGGAAAATGTGTCACATGCTTTAGGGTCGGTCGAGGCAAATATGATATCATCTACATATATTTGAACAAGAAGAATATGTTTGCCTGTTTTCTGAGTGAATAATGTCGGATCAACCGCACCTTTGTAAAACTTGTTGTCTATAAGAAACCTTAACGAGGTGTCATACCATGCCCGAGAATCCTACTTTAAACCATACAGAGCCTTCTTCAGACGATAAACATCTGTCGGATGATCTGAATCAACAAAACCCTCTGGTTGACTAACGTAGACTTCTTCCTTTAATTTGCCATTCAGGAATGCTGTCTTGACATCCATCTGGTAGATGGTCATGTTCTTACTGGCGGCATTAGTGATGAAGATTCTTATAGCCTCGATGCGTACAACCGATGCAAATGATTCCTCGAAATCAATACCCTCCTCTTGGTGATATCCCTTGGCCACCAACCTAGCCTTGTTTTTCAGAACATCACCGTACTCATCAAGCTTAACTTTGTAAATCTACTTGAGAGCTATAATCATTACACAGTCTGGTCGTGGTACTAATTCCCATACTTGAAGTCGATCAAATTCATGAATCTTGTCTTGCATGGCTTGAAACCTGCAATCTTTAGTCACTACAGATTTAAAGATCTTTGCTTCAACTTTTGACAGTACAGAGTTATACAAGCACCACAAGGCATCGGTTTTGCAAGTTTGTATTTCTGGTAATACCAGTCTAGAGAGGATTGCCAATGACATGGTCAAGCAGGATCCTGCTCCATTCGCATAGGAAGATAAGGTGGTTGAGTAACAACATGAGTGGATACTCTAACAGCATCCCCGAATAATGATGTCTTAGAACTAGGTTATGGAGCAAACATGTTTACGAAGGGATCATTGTCAGCATGAGCAAAAGGATTATCTTCAAAGATGAGTAGATCACCTCAACAACCTTGATGTGAGATAGGAGGTTATAATTTTGAAGATGACGGTAAATGACTTGGAGAAGGTGCATCGTGATCAATGGTAGTAGAAGAAGGTGTACCGCCTGAAATGATAGGAATCTGAACTGCTGTAGCAGAAGAAACCGATCTTTCAACACAAGGAGGTTCTAGGTATTGTGTACATAAGGTTCTACAGGGACCGGATTGGGTACGAGCCCTAAACTAATCTATCCAAGCGTCAGAAACGTAGGTGCGGGTCCTGTACTGAGTTGCACAGGAGCCATCGGCTCAGACAACTCATCGAATTAAACATGAATAGTTTCCATGATTCGTCGGGTTCTTTTGTTGTAGATTCTATAACCCTTCCTGCTTGGCGCATAACCAACAAAAATTCCAATATCAACTGTTGGTTGTAATTTTCCAAGATCCTCGCTGTCATTTGTAGGGTAAAAAAGAGCACCAAAGACTCGGAGAAATTTAAGATCGGGCTTCTTATCATGCACCACTCGTATGGATATTGTTATGACGAGTGTGAATGAGGGATCGATTTTGGGTGTAACAAACAGTAGCAACAGCTTTTGCCCGTAGAAACATCAAAGCCTTGGAAAATATCAGCATTGTCCTAGCAGCCTCCACAAGAGTACGATTCTGTCTTTTGACAACGCCGTTCTGCTGTGGAGTCCTTGGAACTGATTTTTGGTGAAAAATGCTGACACTTTCATAATAAATAGTTAAATTCGATTAAACAAATTCGTGCCATTATCGGTACGGATGTAACTGCAGATTTGATGAGACGACTGCTATTTGCTTCATACTATGATGACGAACTATTGGGTTATATTTTTTATTATCCCCATTTTTTTCGATCTTAAAACTTGATCTAAGTAAACCTAGAATAGTCCAACAACAATGGAATGACTAAAGAAGTATTTCCTTCCATTAATTGTTTGCACTCGCATTGGTCCACATAAATCCATATGAAGGGTATTAAGAACTTCTAAGTTTGTGTTTTCAGTTTTGGGTTTGTGTGAAATGCCTTTTTGCTCTTTCCTAGTTGACATACGGAGCAAAGATGATCTTTCTCAAACTTCAATCTAGGTAAGCCTCTTACTAAATCCTTTCTTGAAAGGTCATTGATTGTACTAAAGTTCAAGTGGTTTAAACGACGAAGGCAAAACCAAAATTTAGAACTTGGAGGCTTTGGACAACAAGCAGATGGGGAGGACTTCATCATGTCTTCACCCAAGATAGTGTACAAATTAGCCACGAGAACCTTTAATTAATTCAACACCATTTGTATCTCGAACATAACATGAATGCTTCCTGAATGCAACTTCAAGATCAGAATCACAAAATTGTCCGACAGAAAACAGATTGTGTCTCAGTCCTTCCACATAGTATATCCTAGAGATCACACTGTCACCAATCACGTAATCTACATAACCCATGATTGCACCAAGGTGTTCATTCCCGAATCTAACTGTCCTGATGAACTTTTTTACGAGATTCCTGAGCCGTGAGCGATCCCCCGTCATATGTTTTAAGCAGCCTGAGTCCAAATACCAAAGGACGATCTGTACGACCTGCATTTGAAAACAGACGAAGACGGAGAGTTTAGAAAGTTGGATCCCTAATTTTTGTTGGGGTCCTGTTGGTTAGCAAAAGTAACATCAGTTTGCATAGACGTATCAATTTCCTAGATCACGATGTTGGAGTAGGAATGCTAGTAGAATTGCCCTTGTACTATTTTTTTTTTACGTTGGTAACTAGTATAATTGTTTTCAGAAGAGTGTTACTTAATTTCTTAGTTATTACAAGTTTACTAGTACTAACGTTTTTAGTTTGCTGTACAGGCAGAACATTGGATTGAGTGAGCCTAGTTAAAAGGCATTGTGCTCTTAAAGTGAATATTCTTCCCGTAGGCTTCTATTGATAACCAACATTGGTAAGCACTTTTCCTGTTGCTTTCCACACTTGCTTAACTTGCTTAGGTTTCCAAACTTTCTTAACTTTACGCACAACATTTTTAACAGAGGGGGATGCATTCACAGAGTGCAAATAATTAACCACACACATATCATGATTTGCAGAAATTAAGCATTTGTTACATGTCTTGCAAACAGAATGAGAATTCGAATTAATTACAGTACGCTTAGAGCTAATACTAGAATCAATACGATTCGTGGTTTTCAAACAGACTTATTGGTCCTAAGGTGTTCTTCTACTTTCTTCTTGTTGACACTTTTAGCCGGCGAGATCCTATTTTTCTTGGTATTGCTCCTAGGCTTTGATCCGCTAGCATCAGTGCAACTGTTTACTCCTGTAGAAGGAATCACAGGGACATTAGTCTTCTGAATGTTCAGTTGCTCTACATGTTTGTGTGTGTTATTATTTGACGTTTCACATTGGTCCTTAAAAGTAACTTGCTTTTTCCTAGTTAAAGGGGTAGAAGCATGCTTTTTATCTCGTTTATTGAAGTCTTTCGGACAAGTGCCAATCACATATTCTAATAGTTCCTGAGAGTGTTTAGTTCATTTGTGAGGTGTGTCTCTAGGTGTTTCTTAATCTCATTCTAATCTTTTCTCTAATCCTCCTCCTCCCTCTTTCTCTCTCTACTTTCTCTCTCTAGACTAAACACTTTATTGCTTATTGATCCTGATTTTCAAACCTAACAATACTGCTTGCTATGTGCAAAATTAGGTATTAGTAGTTAAGCCTCATAACAAGACCCCTTATGAACTGTTTAGAGGTAGAAAACCTGCTCTAAGCTTCATGAGACCATTTCGGTATCATGTTACCATTCTTAATACCTTAGATTATTTAGGCAAGTTTAATGGAAGGTCTAATGAAGGATTCTTTGTTGGATACTCAATGAATAGTAAGGCTTTTAGGGTATACAACATTAGAACTAGGAAAGTAGAAGAAAACTTGCATATTAGGTTCTTGGAAGATAAGCCTATTATTGTAGGTGATGGACCAAAGTGGCTGTTTGATATTGATGTTCTAACAAAATCAATGAATTATGTGCCAGTTGTTGTAGGTATAAACTCTAATGATTTTGCAGGTACAAAAGAAAGTATTGGTGCAGGTCATTCAAGCAAGGAGACAGGATCTGGCCAAGACTACATTTTGATGCCACTATGGAAAGATGGTTCACTATTTGATTCTTCTTCTAAGAATGCTAGTAATGATGAACCACAACCTTCTAGTGATGCTGGAAAAAAGGATGATGAAGTTGTAAATAAAGAAAGTGGAATTGATGATCAAGAGAGGCTTGAAAATAGTACTCAAGATGTTAATACTGCTGGGCTAAGTATTAATACTGCCAGTATAAATGTTAATACTGGTAGTCTAAATATTAATAATGTTAGTCCAACAGTTACTACTGCTCCACTTGAAGCCATACATGTTGATTTCTTTGTTGATGAAACAAAAATAGATATGAGCAACATTACTACCACATATCTAGTTCCTTCTACTCCAAATACAAGAATCCATAAATATCATTCACTTGATCATGTGATTGGTGATGTGCAGTCTGGTGTACAGACAAGGAGAATGACAAAGACTATAAATAAACTAGGGTTTATTAGTGTTGTTTATGAAGGGAAAACTCATGAAGACATTTATAGTTGTCTGTTTGCTTGTTTCCTATCCTAGTAAGAGCCTAAAAAGGTAATCCAAGCATTAAAAGATCCAAGCTAGATAGAAGCTATGCAAAAGAGTCTTCTAAACAGTCAAGTTACAACAGGTTTGAGCCTTGGTGGATTTACCCACATGCAAAAGAGCCATTGGTACGAACTGGGATGTACATGAATAAGAAGGATAAAGAGGTATTGGATCAGAAACAGGCAGGCTGGTTGCACATGATACACTCAAGAAGAGGGAATAATTATGAAGAGGTTTTTTGCTCCATTGTTAGGATTGAAGCAATTATGGTTGTTTTCTAGCCTATGCCTCATTCAAAACTTTGTAGTATACCTAAGATGGATGTAAAGAGTGCCTTCTGTTTGCAAGATTGACGAAGACGGTTTAAATGTCTGTCCAACCTTCCAGGGTTTGAAAGATCCAGAGATTTCCCTGACCATAGTTTATAAGGTGAAAAAGACATTAATAATGGTCTACATCAAAGCTCCTAGAGCTGGTATGAGACTGTTGTCTACTAATTATTAGAAAATGGATTTCAAAGAGGACAAAATCCAAGACTATGTTCATTAAAAAGGTCAAAGTGATATTCAACTAGTTCAAGTATAATGTTTCGACTAACATTTTTGTAACAACTCAAACGGATTAAAGCACATGCGTTCGAAGAAAATGAGATGCACAAGAAGTTTCCAGAAATGAGCTCTATGGGTGATATCCATTCTTCTTCTGACTATCAGTAACACAGAAAAGATGATGGTATTTTCATCAGTCAAGAACAAGTATGTTGGATGAATATTATGAAGATCTATGAAGACAGCAAGTACACCTAGTTTAACTTCAAAGCCCTTTGATGAAGGCTGAAAAATTCTGAAGATGTTTTGATGTTTCACTTTACATAATCATTGATTGTGCTCATTGATGTATTTAACATCTTCAAGGCCTGATATAATGTATATTTCATACAGTTTAACTTGTTCCTTATATGTCGCAAGTTCAGCGGTCAATGATGCATTAACTACTTTGTTCTGCTCATTCGCAGAAAAACTTTGGGCTGTATGTTCATGCATTATCATCATGTATGCATCATTTGGTACAAAAGATACATTACTTTGTACAACTGGCACTACGTTGTCCTTTACATACTGATCATACGGAATCATATTACTATCACTCGTATAATCAGCATGTGAGTCAAAAACGTAGTTTGGTTGTACATCATCATGCACCTCGTGTACTTCGATGCTCGCAAACAGCATCCTAATAGTTGTCATGATCTGGTACCTCAAATAGAATGTCTGAATCATATGACGGACTGGCTTCATCATCAACTGGATCTGCTGATGAGAGATTTACCATGAACATGGTTTGTGTAGTGGGAGCCTCATCAACATCAAAATCAAATGCATCATAATCATCATCTTGAAAGACATTATCCACATTGAGTGCCAAATCTTGAACCAGTGGCTCATCCACATCCTCATCAACGGCAGTGTCATGACCACCTGCAAGAAACAGCAACTGCTCTTCATCCAAAACCACACCATTTTCTTAAGCTTGCATCAGCCACATCTTGTCTTTGATGTAATTTGAATTATGTGGTCGCTTGGGTTGAGTGCAGTTCCTTTCAATATGTCATATACTATTGCAGTTATAACACTTAATCTGTCTAGCTTGACCAGGATTTTCATTCCCAACTCTGTTTTGAACCCCTTCATTACCAGCTGCACCTGCGCCCCTTGGATTGTTCCCCTAACCTCTGTTCTGTCGACCCTGAACATTTTGAACAACAACCCTATCGTCTTGAACTGTGGCTGGGTTTCTTGTGTTTAAAGAGGTTTTGAGTTGATTATTAGTTTGAGGGAGGTATGTTTTGTATGATTGGGTGAGTAAGGAAAGTGTGTTGTTTAAGTTCTCAATCAAATTATCCGTTGGAGAGAGTCCTGAATCAAGTTGTGTGTTATCAACAAAGTGTGGTGGAACATGTATGGATGTTGGAGTGGTAGATGATTATGAGGAGTACTGCTGAGGTGAAACATTGGAAATTAAGGCGAGAGGATCAATCGTGTGTTGAGTGAATCGTTCCAACATCATTTTGTTCTCATTGGCATGTGCCTCGTGTTACTTCAAATAAGCATACAGCTTATCATAGTTTGATTCCTTCAATCCTTTATTTAGTTTCACTGTCGTTACGAATCTACCCCATTCAGGCAACATGTTATTGACAAACGTTGAATTCAACTGCATTCTGGGCATGGTCATCTTGATGTTTCTCATGTTGTTGATGAGCTTGGAAAACCTGACATAGTAATCGTGAATGGTTTCTCCTTTGTTCTGATGGAAGTGTTTAAAATCATCGTACAGTTGTGATTCACGGTCTTCTTTTGTTAATTCAGAACCTTCCAGGAGTATCTTCACATTATCCCAAATGTCTTTTGCATCAGTGTAATGATTAATAAGAGTGTAGATGTCTTTTGGTAACCCTTGAAGTAGGATATTTGTTGCCCGAATGTCAGCGTTATACCTATCCTTATCATCAGGTGAAAGGTCATAATAGACTCGAGCTCGTTCTAGACCTAGATGTAGGGCACCTTCATTCCCTTCAGCAAGTGTTTCCCGAAATGTCCCCATCTGAAAAGGTCATTCATCAATCGACTTCAGGATGGTCACCCCGTTCTCTTTACCACAACATTACAATCGAATACGTTGTTGTCATGATGCAAAGTCAGTCCTATTAAGCATAGGTGGTCGGGTATCAGAACCTGCACATTGGATATCTTTTGAAAGATTAGCCATCTTAATTGATTATGAAATGATTTGAGTTGATCGAACAATTATTAGTGATTGTATGTTAAAAGTGGTGATGTGAAATTAAGTGTTTTTGTTGTTTTGGTTTGTAAAGGTTTAAGTTTGAAAGTAGTTCAAATGTCAACGTAGTCCAATAGTCCAAATCAGTATCTCAAACCACCAGAATAGGAAGCAAACCGCTACTGTCAAACCACTACCTGGAAAAGAAATAGGCAGAGGTTTGTTTCCCAAATCGCTATGAGAATTAATCTTCAAAAACCTGCAAACCGCTATGGTATCAAATCGCTATCAGCACTAAACCGCTACTAGGAAAAGTAGGTAAACCGCTATAAAGATAAAATACCAAACCGCTACCAAGAAATGAAACTGGCAGAGGTTTGTTTCCCAAATCGCTATGAGAAAATATCTTCAAAAACCTATAAACCGCTACGGTATCAAACCGCTATGATTACCAAACCTCTACTTGTAAACCGCTACACTAAAAGACAAACTGCTACTGACAAACCTCTGCCTAATAAGACAAACCATTGTCAGAAACGACAAACCGCTAGCACAATGTACTACCCGGACAAATCGCCAGAACAGTGTACTTTCCTGACAAACCGCCAGAACAGTAGACCAAACCGCTACGATTAACAACAAACAGAATACCAAACCGCTGGGATGAACTACAGACTTTTACACCTAAAAACACCCTTTTGAATGTTTTGACTTGGATTCTCTTGCACAAATGAGTATTAGAAGGCTATAGCAACTACAAAAACATGAATTTTAACACAAGAAATGTGAAAATCAATGATACTCAAGAACAAGAGCTAAAACCTCCTAAAACTCAACTTTTAATCTAAACCAAGCATTAAAACGCACATACGAACGATCTAATCATCCCATGAGCTCTGATACCAATTGTAGGATATTGGAAATCATAACACAATGAAAGATAGATGGGTTAGCTAAATCTAGAGAGAGAAAGTGAGAGAAAAAACTTTCTAGTAAGAGAAAATATAACTTGTATAATGAAATGACTAACCACCTCTTCCATGGCATAGAAGAGGCTTATATAATGTCTTACAAACCGGCCCATAGGCCTTGGCATGGGCTTACACGTTGAGTAATTACTCGACCCAATACCGAATGTCATACGATTAACTATTGACTGCAAGCTATAATAAACGGTAAAATACATGGAGTGACCGAGTCTTTTTCTAATATCTAACAACCTTCTCAAGATATGGTAAGATTATAAAATAACAATACATGAAAGTCAACTATATGAATGATGTCATGCATGACGTAAAAATAATTTTTGTAACTAGTTTTTACCTTATGTAATTTTTATGTATATGCTAATATAGATGTGCAAGTAACTTTGTGTTACTTGTATGTTTCAAAATGATGTAGACTCTTTTAAAAAGAATTGTGTAGTTACTTATGAGTAAGTAACAAACTAAAATAATTTTGGACATAATTTTATGCTTAATGGATTTATGTACAAACCATGAGTATTATTTTAAAAAATATGTAGTTTGATGTATGATAATTATGGTGAGTTAGAAAACTATTGGCTTAAAACTTATGTATTTTATTTTCTACTTAAAATGATTTTATGATTGTTATCGACAAAACATAAAAAAGATCATAAAATACAAATAAACATTTTTACAGCTTATTTATATTAACAAGTTTTAAAGACTTCATGTTTATGCTTAAGCAAGTAAACACAACCATAACGACTATAGTCATTAGTGAAGGTGACCAAGTAGCTAGCTCCCTGTCTTGACACCATTCTAAATGGGCCACATACAGGTGTGTATAAGTCCAAGAAGATCCTTAGTGCCACACCCCCAAATAAGGTACCATCAGAATAAGCGTCCGGGGCGTGACATCATACATACCTCAAGTACAAAGCATAAAGAACGACCTCTAAAGGGGTATGTTTTAGAAAATCATAACTCGTTGCATGAATTTAAAAGTAATAAGTCTTACAAACCATTTCAAAGTGATTAAAACATAGCGGAAGCAAAAATGAAATCGTAGCGGAAGCAATAATAATTTTTTACAAAGACAACGAGTATGAATAATGATAGTCTTAAAATCAGTCAAAGTCACATTGCACACAGACTTCTAATAACACACCTTGAAAATCCAAGCTAAGCACCTGAGAAAAACATGCTTAAAACGTCAACATAAAGTTGGTGAATTCATAGGTTTAATTCAAACGTAGTTATAGTGGACCACAAGATTTCAAAATGTATGCGACAGTTTTAACAGATACAACTTCACATAAAAGGTATTTACATTTCACTAAGCTCATGACCCCGAAACTAATAGTGGAAAGTAGCATGTACATTGCCATATAAAGATGCTCTAGTAGGTTTCCGACCAAAGACCACCCAAACTAGTTTCGACATGAAATACATTTGTTGGCCTATACAGTTCGGTCGTACCCCGCCACCAAGAATTAGCAAACCCGGATGGGGATTATTAGTCCCGATAGATCTATTTATTCACTCGCGCTTACTTAACCAGCCAGTCAGTTAAAGGTAATTAATGGTTCATGATAATACAGGCAAATAGTAGTCTAACAATACTTAGGCAACACGTAAACAAGGGAAAGTATCATGTAAAGTACTTGTGTTCGGTTTAAGAAAAACAAGCAATGTTTCTCACCCCAAGGTTGTAAAACATTTATTCAAAACGAGTAAAAGTGGGGCTATGAACTCACCTTGATCGGTGAAGTAAAGTAGTGAAAAGGCTAGAAGAAAGATCACACGGAATAGAACAACGGAACTCGAACACAACCTAAGTAATATAGGCTTCGATTTAGAATTGGAATAATAGCATAATAATGTTAATGTATAAAGGTTTATCATAATGCTTTCGTTAATGTTTTCTAAAAATGGAACATTACTGATCGAAATGTGGTTGTAATGTTTGACTCGATAAAGTACGTCGTAATATTAAGTATATAATACTACATAATAATAATCAAGTAGGTATATATATATTTCGGCATTACCCATTATCTTACCCATTCCTTTATAACTAGCTAATATGTTTTATCATAAACGTTTTCTAAATAATTTCTAAGTGTATAGATTTTATTGAAATTTTGGCATGACCCGTTTGTTTTTACATGTTTTCCAAAGTCATAGACTTTATTCAAATCACTTTCAAAGATATATTTCGCAAATCGCAATCTACTATACTATCAAATCCTTTACTAGTTAAGTCGAAAACCCTTTTGGATCCTTATTGGGCTTTTAGGCCCAATAAGCCTAAATAGATTATCCGAATCACGAAAAGTTTAAAATAAGCAAACGAAAAATATCTAAGTTCAGAGTATCAAATAAGCTATACACAAGCTTATTCAATAAGCTACACTGTGGGCTTAAAGCCATGGCATGTTGTTTCATATTGGGTCGTGGCCTGTTAAACCAAATAAGTAGGTTTAGGCTTATCCATTAAGTCTGATAAGCAACCCGTTAAGTAAATAAGCACTTGACTCACTTATAACCTATTAATAAGCTCAAATAAGCCAAGCCAACAACTCAATAAGCCGAACCATGGGCTTAAAGCCACAGTTTAGGCTCACTTGTTGGGCCAAAACCATATAAGCTCATTCAGGCATATTTGTTAAGTCTGTTAAGCCAAATGAAAACAAATAAGCTCTTGGTTCACAAATAACATATCAATAAGCCATCATTAAGCCAAGAGAATAAGCCAAACCATGTGGCTTATTACTTAAGCTTATGGTTTAGGCTTTTGTAAAATATTAGTAATCCTTAAACACACATAACAATGAAGAAAAATCTAGAGAGATTACGAGAGTGGGAGGAAGTTTCTAGTGAGAGAAAGTGAAAGAAAATAATGCATACACTGTTTCAGAAATGAAAAAACCAACCATCCTCTCCATAGCATGGAAAGGGTATTTATACAACTTAAGTGGTCGGTTAGGGCTTGGCTTTCATGGGCTTTCCATGGGCCTTGGACTAACTAGCCTATTAAGGTTCCAAATATTACTTAACGAGCTATCTAACGATATAATAAAAGTGACCGATACTTTTCATGATCCTAACAATCTCCCCCTAAGGGAGGTCACTCCATTTTACAAAAACTTAAACCTAGCATACTATGCTTTGTCTTTAGTCTTATGCTCGCAGACTTGTTTTCTTTACTTCATCTTGTGGACATGATGTAGTGATCTTTGACTTTAGTCTTGAGCTTGTTCTGATAAGCTTGACTTGTATGTAAACATGAGCTTCTTTGAGATCATCAACCAAGCATAATCTCTTATCATCATCTTGTGATCTTGTCGCCATCTTGTGCACTTGTGACTTTTGGACCGACATGCTCATACTGTTGTTGTTTCTTAGTCTTAAAAGCTTGAATAAGACATCTCTCTTGAAATTATTTAACTATAACACTTCGTCACTTCGAGAAAGACGTTCGGTATCAGAGTGACGGAAACTTCTTTGAAATTCTTTGACTTTAATACTTCGTCACTTCAAGAAAGACGTACGGTATCAGAGTAGCGAAAGTCTTGAAACATGTACTTGAGCTTTCATGATGTCTTTACTTTTGTCAGTCAAGTATGAGTATGTGGATTTGAATCTTGACTAGTCTTGATCCAATAGCTACGACCATCGGGATTACATGCATGAAAGGGTTAGTGATAATAAACATGTATGGAAGAAAGTGGCTTTGTCACTTCATCGAATATGGTTGTAATAACCACAGTTCCCCGTTAATCAGTATAAATACTGCCTGTGATCAAGTAGAATTCCGAAGAATCTCCTTGACAAGGTTTCGCAGCAGTACTAGCCGTTCTCATTACCGGAGCATCTCAAAGCAGACAACACGGTAAGAGTGAACCAGTAAGTTAATATCTTCCCGATTAAGCCGTCAATTCGTTTTCAGCTTTCCTATGCCCAGATACCATTATGAGGCTTCCCATGGACATAAGATTGAAAATTTATTTAGGAAAATCAGTCAGTGTGTCAAGATGCAAACGGTTTTTATGACACACCAATAGTTTTATCTTTTTCATAATTCATCCGTCAATTCATAAGCTGTACCGAATCGATATCTAGTGTTACAAGTTTTATCCATATAGGATCTCACAAGTGACCTACCACAGAGCTTGTTTGATGTTGGCCATGGAAAGATTTCCATCTTCATTGTGAATACTTTAGTATCACTCTGATGTTCTGGCAATATCACAAGGATAATTCGTAGGACTCTTAATATATTTCTTTTTTTCACATTGTGTGCATTAGCAAGCATATTTTGTATAAGTGTCCTAATGAGATTTATGGATGAACTCTTTTATGTCTCTAGACTCGATAGTACACTTTGGTTTTTTTGGTAATCGGAGGCTAGAGCAGACTACCACCTTTTCAATATCAACTAACTTGGAGTGAGAAGTCGATAGAAATGTGTTTAATCTCCGTCAGAAATGAAACAAGAATCTTTTGAGAGACCATGAGAGGCTTAACTTGGAGGCTGGAGCAGACTGCCACCTTTTCAATACCTACTAACTCGGAGTGAGAAAGTAGATAGAAATGAGTGTAATCTCCGTGAGAAATGAAACAAGAGTCTTTTGAGAGACCTTGAGTGGATGGTAAGCATGGCAGTGCATTGCCAATTCACTGGTCCATGATGACTGTCTTCCAACTACCAAACAACATCTTAGTGTAATTTTAGACATTAACAATGTATGAACACCGTTTTTCTGCTCTGAGTATAAGGATGGCTTCTCTCTTTTCACCCTTTATCTTAACTTTTCTTTTTAATTCTTCAACCCATTCAGTGCTTACCGAGACTTCATGATTAATACCTTGTTGGGTTGTTCATGCCTAGCTCTCATCTCAATCGCACTTATTTCCCTTATTCTCACTTTTAACCACTTTTTTATTACATTGCCTAAGGACTTCTACACTACCTAGTGGATTGTCCCTAGGTAGATCCCTCCGGTTCTGGCTGGATCATGGGAACCAATACCTAATCTTAACCACCTTATAACTCTAAGTAATTACATACATGGTTGGTCTTTCATATTGTTCACAGCCTAAAAACTGTTTAAAAACATCGATCAAGGTACTTTGATATGAATCAAAACATTTAGTACCTCGATGGTTTTACTATTTAGAAATGCTTCCCCTGCATATGTGCATCAATAACCGAAAATGTTTAGCACATACGAGGACAGGAGTTCACACTTGAGTCTTAAAGATCACATTATACAAGTTATATATATTTTAACCACATTTTCTCCCCTTATCAAAAATGTCAAATCGTTTGATATTTTGGATATCAATTGATTCAAATATAATGCTTTTAGGGAGAAAAATGTTCTAATTATATATCAAGCCTATTATTGGAACATTTTAATGCTCCCCCTCAAATTGTAAGGGAATTATATGGTGTTTGAATACATTAATTTGAAAAAATTTAAATTTACTAAGAAGTTCTTGAAAATTCGTACTCAGACACGATATTTGCCTAATATTAGTCTACACTATTTATTCACATATTCACAAGATTGATAATTATGAAAGAATGACTTGAAATGTAGTAGGACAAGATATGACGAAGTCATATTGTCCATTCAAGCAGTCTGAGGTCTTCTTCGTTTGGAAGTTGTCTTAGCTTCCCCCCGAACTAGCAATCCTTTCTTTAGTAGATTCAAAGCAGATGTGCAAGCCGCATCACGCAGTCTTGATGTATAAAGCCTAAATATCCGAAGTACACAACTAATTTGAAATCGTAACACCAACATAAATTAAGTCCCAGATTTCCGCATTTCTCCTTACACGATAGTGATGATATAAATTGCAACACCAAAGTCAACTAAGTCTCGAATGTCACAATTACTCCCTCTAAGTAGCCGAAATGATAACACCTAAGTCAACTAAGTCCCAAATGTACACATTTTTTCCTGTCGGATACTAACTAGCTGAAGGAATCATCAAAATTAGCATACCTATATGTACTACTTTTATCAAATATCTCTACTCCTTTTAAAAATAAGCTTAGAGATTGACCGGTCATGTAAAACATTAATTGAATCAAAAAGAACTCTTCTCACACTTTAAATAATTATTCTCCCAACACTTCCCCCTAGGAACTCAAATGATGCATACTAAATGATGATGAGATGTCTCTTCTCCTTTGTAATTGAAATAGTGCACCCGAAAGAAACAAAGAAGGCCTAAAATAAAAAGAATCTGTCTATGAAGACAAGCTCAAAAGAAGGCCATGGACTCTATCATGTATACATCTACTCCTTCCCCTTGCTTGTTTTGACACCTCGGAATCAGCAAAACCTTTGTACGCACACGTACTCAAGATCATTTTTGAAGAATAAATAAGCTTAGATCTATCCTGTGAGAATCAACTTCAAGGCTTTTAAAACTATGAAAGTATATCCAAACATTCCTATGTCTTTTACTACTATGAAGTGTTAGCAATATTGATTGAATGTAGTTTAAAGCCTGAATTCACTAAGTCTTAAATTGCAAATAAGTCCCTAAAGTTTGAAACAAATGACATCTAAAGCCCTTGTAGTTAATATAAATTAACTCCCCTTTAAATTGTTATCCTTCATTATCAAAAACTTTATCTGTTTATTCCGTGACTTATTTTGAAAGATCGTTTTAAAAGATTATTTGATGACGCTTTCTCCCCTCAAATAATGACCCGTTTTCTATTTAAATAGCTGTTGTCATTGTTTGAGTGGTCAAATTGTCTTTGAAAATCTTTTTGTGATTACTGAAAACACTGATTCATTGTGAAGATAACTTTTTACCAATAAAAATAAGATTTCTCTTATTTTGACAAAGAAATGCACTGACACATACATTAATTTGTATAAAGAAAGCACGGGTTGTGTTGCAAAGTAAACACAAACCTTTGAATGAATACGAAGTAATTCATTCCCGAGAAAAATAAATTTCCCGTTTTGAGGTCAAGTTTTCTTTTTGAAATACTTGCTTATAAGATGATGACCGGGTTGTTATCGGAAATAATAGCAAGCCATTTTGGCATGTTTTAAAAGCTTTTTAAACTTTTGGTCGAACTTCATTTACAACATTGTATCATTATTAAATGACATTTCTAAGGCTGTAAATGTTATCGATTTTCAGAAGACATGCTAGAGATACATATTTTAATATTAATATGATTTTTTAATTTTTTTAATTTTCTTTTTGAAAAATTTATATAAAAGAAAAATATTTTTGTGTTTTTATGTTTTCTTATATACATAAAATACAGTATATATTACAAGTTACCACCGTTACTCGTTTTTTTCCTTTGTTAAACGTTTAAGCGTTTTCAGAGACATGCTTCTCATACCGAGCTTTTCGATCAAGAAGTTAAATCTTTCTCGCGGCAAGGGTTTGGTGAAGATGTCAGCCAATTGATATTCCATCCTAACAAAGTAGAGTTCCACTATTCCATTCTCCACCTGCTCCTTTATAAAATGGTAGCGTACATCGATGTGCTTTGCTCTTGAGTGTTGAACGTTGTTGCAGCATAGAGCACTTTTGTTGTCGCAGTACATAGGAATCTTATTGAATTGAAAGCCATAATCTGTTAGCTGTGAACGCATCCATAGGATTTGAGCACTTTTGTTGGGATTAAAATCCTTCTTGAAGTTACTGCTAATAAGGTTTGTGTTACTGCTGCTAAGCAAAAGTTAGTGTTAACTTTAATGAAAAATATGCTAAGTAGTTAGTGCTGCTAGTATAAAGTTAGTACTGGTAGTTTACAGTTACTACTGCTAGTATATATTAGTACTGCTAGCGTAAAGTTAGTACTGCTGGTGAAGATTGAAGAAAATATTCTAAGTAGTTACTACTGCTTGTACACAGTTAATGCTGTTGGTGTATAAGTTACTACTACTGGTGTTAAGAGTTAATGTTGCTAGTACAAAAGTTACAACTGCTCAAAGATTAAGACTACTGAAAGAGTTTCTACTGTCAAAAGAGAATGGATAAATACAAAAGAAAGGATAAAGATTGTTTAGAGAACAAGATTACTTACGTGATAAGTATAAGTTATTTTTAGAATAGATCATAGAGAATATTCTAAGTCTTAGAAATATATTGTAAATCGACTAGGACTCCTTGGTGTATAAAAGGGGGTCCTAAGGCATAGAGTTTGATATCTTTTGTTTTTATATCATTATAGCTTCAAGGTTTTGTAACCCTAATACTAGTTAGAGTATTCGTATTAATATATTGAAACTTTGTTTGTTAATCTGTGTGTTCATTAGAATTATTGTTCTATTGCATATTCTTCTTATTGATCAAAGATTAGATTCCGCATAATCTTTGATATATTTTACAAAGTTTCTATCATAGTTGTGTTGGATTTATCTAGCATAACTAAACCTTACACAAGCTAAGGAATTCAAGATCTATTCAAGTGGGATCAACAAGTGGTATCAGAGCTTGTTGCTTTGAGAAACTTTGCTAAGAAGACATGGATCAAGACTCAGCACATATGGTGGCTGCATCAAAAGTGCCTATGCTCAAACCAGGTGAGTATGAGCTTTGGAGGATGAGGATGGAACAGTACATCCAGATGATTGATTATTCTCTATGGGAAGTCATAGAGAATGGTAATGCACCTCCAATAACAAAAGTTGTTGAAGGTGTTGAGACTACAATTGCTCCTACAACTGCTGAAGAAAAGGCACAAAGGAGGTTAGAGTTGAAGGCAAGAAGCACTTTATTGATGGGCATCCCTAATGAACATCAATTGAAGTTTAACTCCATCAAAGATGCCAAGTCATTGCTCTGTTTAACCGCATTTAAGTGCTTTTCGGTAGGCTTTGCCTGATACCGGGCACATAAGCAGACTGCATAAATGAGGTCGGGTCTATTGGACGTCATATACATGAGGGATCCAATCATGCCATAGTAAAGTGTAGTATCAATTGGTGTCCCCTGTAGATCTTTATCTAGTTTATTCTTTTCCACCATAGGTGTGTCTACATAATCACTAGTTAGCAAACCATATTTTTTAATAATTTCAAAAGCATATTTTGATTGGTTTAGGAATATGCCTCTAGGACTTTGAGAAATTTGTAATCCTAAAATGAATGACAACTGCCCCATCATCGACATCTTAAACTTAGTGGTCATCGGATTAGCAAACTCATTACACAAAGCAGTATTAGTGGATGCAAATATTATATCGTCAACATAAATTTGTACCAGTAATAAGTCGTTTCCTGCTTTCCGTGTGAAGAGTGTTGGATCAACTGCACCTTTGGAGAAATGTTGTGAAATGAGGAAACTTGACAGCATGTCGTACCATGCACGTGGTGCTTGTTTGAGACCGTAAAGGGCCTTTTTGAGCTTGTACACATGCGATGGGTATTCCTGATCAACAAATCCTTCTGGTTGAGAAACATAGACCTCTTCCTTGAGCTCGCCATTTAAGAAAGCCGTTTTGACGTCCATTTGGAAGATCGTCATATTCTTGTTGGCTGCATTTGCTACAAAGATACGGATGGCCTCTATTCTTGCAACCGATGCAAATGATTCCTCGAAATCGATTCCCTCCTCTTGCCTGAACCCCTGAGCAACTTTAAGTCTAACATCAAAGTGTTCTAATCTTCTCATCTAATCATTCTATTGAGGTGAACACATCTCCGCAAGAGAGCCTACTTGTGTGTATTCTCGAGGGTCTTCTTTCTCATACCCTTTCTTTATAATTGAGTATCTAAGCTAGGTTAAGGATTTGATTATTGTATCAAAACCATTTTTCATTATCGAGTTATAAGGGAAGTCTTGTATCCGTGGGATCAAGCCTAGATCATTGGGGATCTAGTTAGGGTTTGACAAGCTTCCAAGGGGAAGGTTTCTAGAGTTATAAGTTAAGTCGAATCACGAGTTCTTGTGGGTGGATTCTGAGGGAAAAAATACCATAGGTAGTAACTCTTCTGTATGAGCGCCGAGCTTTATTGAAAGTCGATGGAGTTAAATTGTAATACGGTTTGTAGTCCACCATAAGAATTATACTAGGAATAGTATCAGTGTCGTGGATTCGCAACTGAACGTATGAAAGGACTAAACCCCCCTTCCCAAACCAATATATTTTGTGGTGTCTCTTCTTTTCTCTTCTACCCCTATCTACTTATTGTTCTCTTTGCAAATAAATTAATACACCACTCGGCTCTTTCAAGACTTGAAGTTTTATAAACTTTGAAGAAGTCAAGAAAACCGTATTTACCCCCCCCCCTCTATAGATCTACATGGTTGTAAACTGTGATATGAGTTTTGTTCCTATAAGATGCTCCTGTTTGATAAAAAAATACAAACACAAGCTGGCCTACACGATAGTGACAAAACCCCTTATCATAATATCGATTGCATACTACTGTGTTAGGGCAATGATGAATACGAGCTGTTTTAATAGAAGGATTATAAGTCTATGACTTGGCTGGGCAACCTATTAGGTATGCAGTCGTGGCGAACTTCCATTCTTAAAGAACATTTGGTTTTTATCTGAGCCAGCTGATCCTTCCTATTAAAGTACACAAAATTAGGCGATGATGACAACACGAAGCTGTGCCTTTGACCCATCCAATTTTACAATATACAAGAACCAAATCAAATCTTTATTGCTGGTTTGCAAATTTTAGTGTGACGGTTAGCGGATTTATGATGTGCACCAATTCTTGAGCAATATATGAGTATCTAAAGCATCCAGTGCGATACTATATGCATACATGGGCTGCTTAAGAATAAGAGTACACATAATTGTTTTGAATGATAACTATGACAGTAGTTGATAATAGTTTGTGTATTTCAATGATGTTTCCATCAGAAGTGGGAAAGGGAGGCGTTTAGTAAATTGTGCTGCGTGTGCTTTGGAAAAGGCGCTGGTCCGAAAATACCAGGTTTTGTTAAACTATATTAAGTTTTATCCTACATCATACTGATGAGGTACTATGCATTGTGGCATGATAGTTCACTAGAACTGTAGCCACAGTGCCTAATTCTAGGAGGTTGTGATGATAATATTTAGATGTTGATGTGTCGTTGTGTAGGTGTTATTTTATGTATCAAGTTTTACTATTTATATTTTGCTGACTTAACCTAAAAACAACAATTTAACGGGCAGTGTACCCGGTCAGATGGAGTTTCATGGTAAGTAGGGTGTCGATTACTAAGAGCGAGAGCGTTAATTCCTAATTCTATTAGTATTTTAGTTATCTAAGTTAAACCAAAAACTAATGCAAAGGGGGGGGGGGTTTCAGCCTGAGAGACTGGCACGGTTTGTGTATCTAACCTAACGTTTTGATGACAAGTAAAGCAATAAACATACACAAGAAGACAAACAAATGATAGAGAAGCGGTCGAGAACTAATGCAGGAAACGTGTTAGTGCACGCGCGCAGACGGCGAGCAATCGTGATAAAAGCGTGAGGGTTATGTTTATTTAGTGCAATTGAATTGTCTATCTCGAATGGGTGGTGGTATATCATTCCTAGACTATGCGTACATATCTTCCAAAGACGCTAGGACACGCTAATCTTCACAATTTAGAACGGGAATCCACCTAAAGCGATCCTGGACTATAGTAGGTGTGGGATTAAGAATTCATCTAGAGGACAACACCGGAGAGGAGATGTCGTAATATCCCCTATCGTGATCGAGACTTTACCCACTTACTGCTTAACGGTGATTTGTAATAAGTGGTAGTCCACAATCCAAAATAAGACGCCAATGATCCGTCAGTACGATATTATGTGTAGGGAGACTAAGCCACGAGACCAACTACGGTTACAACCAGTTCAATCGAGGCAAGCAGGACGTTATTAGTGATCCAATTTGTTCCACCTATATGCATCACGAGAGATATGGTGAGAGCTATCCCCAGAATATACCTATGCGCCAAGACAAGCACCGAGTTTGCAGCGCATTAAATATGTAGGAACTAGACCCAGTTGAAAAGAAGAGGTCATATACCATAGAAAACATAACAAGTATAGCAGTGATCATACATATCCAATAAAATCAATGATAAATTAAGCAATTCAAGATAACAAACCAAGACATATAGATTTTCATAAACATAGGCTGACAGCTAAAGTATCATCCGAAATACATTGTAAAATACGAGCACGTGTTTGATATATAACGATTAAGGTCGAAGAAGAAACCTCAATCGAACGCGTAGGGAGTCGGTTACGATGAAGATAACAAGGAATTTTTTCCTACAAGAAACAAAAAATTGAATAGTAGGAGACCTGTTTCGCGCGTGACCTTCGTGATGGCACCTTAGAAGCGTCCCAGAGGTGCGACTGTGGGAGGTTTAGTGTGAGAGTGATCATCGATAGGGCATACGCTAAGAGAAGCGATGAGTTTAGGGTCTTCGTATTATATAAGGTGCATGATGTCGGTTTTCAATACGGGGCGGATCGAAAGTATTAAAGACTGGTGCGATATTGGGAAGTTTTACTGATGGATGTAGGACCGCGGCTGAGGTAGTATATCTTAAAAAGGAGGTCGACGAAACTATTTCCTGAATACGGCAGGTAGAGGGAGTGTACTCAGCTTAGTAACGACGAGATTGGTGCAATTATTGCATCGTTGGATAGCAAGGGTGTGCGCGTGGAGAGTAGCACGGAAACGCCGAGAGATGCTTCATTATGCGTGGAATAGACTGCGTATGTGAGCTTTAGAATAGTTGAAGTGGCTTTAAAGATATGCATCACTTGAGAGCGACAGAAAGAGCGCGCTCTTTATGCTATCTGTTCACCAGAGGATACTCCAAAAGAGGAACTGACAGCGCGATCTCAAATATAACTATTAAGTAGCAATTCAGTGATGCATTAGAGCATATGACATAAATTGTGATTAAGTAGAACATGGGAATACGACGAGATGCGAGAGTGAGGAAATGAGCCGTTATTTGATGTGATCATGCAAATACTCGCCGCCCCACTTGAATGCGCGAACTGTCCTTGCGAATGTAGGCCGTTTAGCAAGGTTGTGTAGAAGCAGAAGTGTATCCTATAGACGTATGTAGTGTAGCTAATGGATATAGAGTTAGCCGTTATCATGCGACTTGATTGTGATCGTGCTAGACAAGTATACAGCACGCCGGCAAACACATCGACGAGATAGGATCAAGGCAAGAAAACAACGTCAAATTACTATCAAACTCGTCAGGATCTGGCGATGTAAGCGTGTTAGACGAGATTATCCTCAATTGTTTAGTCGTGATGATATTCCTATCAAAAGCTTGGCAAGGATACACATCTCCACCACTAAAGCCAAGGAGTAACAAGTTTAATAAAGTAAATATGTGTTAGTTAGATAGTATTGATATAGAGGAAGGGGAGGCGGAGGACGGTATGGGGATAGCAGATAGCATAGCGGAAGTCTTGCAGTCCTCACAAGCAGCAATCCACTATCCAACAATGGCAACTTGGAATCTAACACATGACATGCGCGAGACGCAAGACGGTCAATAAACATTGTTGTTGTGTCGATCACATCTCATTCGAAGTCTAATCAACCGAAGAATAGTTTCAGGGGAGTGCCTACAACTGTGAAATGAAGATGTGTAATGATCACTCTCTCCCTCTAGCTTTAGCACTCCTCTCTAGAATTGTAAAGCCAACGATCAGCTAGATAGCGATGCAACACATGTGCGCGTGAAACTTTACGTGGCAATAGACAAGTGTCACGATCGAGACAAGGTCTCATACAGGCGTGTAATGAACACCGAGTGCGTAGCGGTATCCATAGGTGAGGGGATGGAGAGGAGTCGCATAGAGATTTGTTATAGAGAGTAAGAAATTAAATGAAACTATCTGGTACTGATAAAGACTGGTAATATCTCAGCAAGTTTGGACTTTGATGACCACTGTATGTGATTCCTCTAACTTGTTTCTAGCCATGTGAGTAGTCTAGGTCCTCAACTAGGTATTTGCAGCCTACAGCGTCTTGATCATAGATAAAAACACAACAACTCTAGAAGGTTGTGCGAGTGATGCGGCGCTGACGGGTGGAATCTGGATCAACTTCCGCAATCATGGCTCTCCCAGATAACGATTTACACCATGCGCTCACAAGTGTCGCGTAGTACTAGTAGGATCGTTCATACGGTCGGACTTTTATACAATACTTGTGAGACAATGTGATTAGGGTGATATATATTTACATAACTGCGAGCTCACAGTATGACTAGTCGAGTGCGCTTCGGAGTGTAATAGATTGCCTTTATGGAGAGAGTGAGCTCGATAATGCGAAACGGTAAGGGTATCTTCAAACTTAGCACTTAGTTATCTTCACTCTTTTTGAAAACTGTTAGATTCTAGCACATTTATTTTGTGGATATTTTTTGGCGGTTAAACCAGTTCTATCAAATTCTTATCGGTGTATGTTTTTCACCATCGTTGCTTCGTCATCTAATAATTTTGATCAGATATTCTTGCTAGTAGTTATCCTTCGTTCGTCAAAGTTCACCATAATTGTCTGAGCGGTAGTAAACATCACATGAGATATATTGGTACTACTAAGGATTACCGGGATCCCTGCACATTGCAATTGATTGCGAAGGGATTTTGCCAGCGCGCCTGCCACGTACAGGTGATTTGGAAGACAGTGCCACAAGGGCACGAGCGAGGAATGCATACAAACTTATAGCGACGTAGTAACAGAGCTGAACTCGGTGCAGCGTTCTATAAGACGTTGCGAGCCTCTAGACTATCCATACAGGAGTAGAGGAGGACTAGGTGTAAGGGTGTAAAACGAAACAAATAGATTATGGGAGTGTAATTCGCTAGAAGATGTGCTATGTGGTGCGAGCTACGGGGAGATGTCTAGAGACTAGAGTAGAGATCACACCTCGAGCAAGAATTCTACAGGACGAATGAGAGATGTATATATCTATAAACGGGATAGGCCTCAGCTACCCTAGGATGAGTAGATTATAGTTACTTATAAGCAACATGTAAAGCTGAGACTTTTTAGCGAGTTGTCAAGCAAGGGTTAAAAAAATTCTATGAACCATTTAACGTACAGAAGTTACTATCCATCTAAACCGACAATGTCACTCATCACATTGTAGGTCATCTGAGTAGGAGTATGTCTCTCGCGATACCACAGCAGTTCCTGAAGTAGGTCTACAATCATCAACACACCGACACACTCATACAGTTTATATGTTATACAGAGATGGACAGTGAGGTGAGTTAAACGCGTGTAGCAACTACAGGAAAGGCTAAACATCCCTCACAATATCTAAAGCAAGGTTATGAGTGAGATGTATATGTCGGGGAGATATATATTATCTCTAATCAATTTCATAAAGATATGCTTGTCTGAAAGATTTAAAGATTTGGACAGCATATAGTCATGAAGAAAGCATTGTAATTTGGAAAAATAGGTAACGCGAGATTACTAAAACATTCTAAGTGGTCCCATAGGGCCCTCACATGTAAGTTATAGCTGCTGTTCCGCTAGCGCTCGTGGTCATGATGATGACTATAATCGATAGGGATAAACTTGGGATGAACTTTACACAATCACAGAGAATAAACGAGCACTATGACAGAAATAAGACACAGACGAACGTGCCCCTGTATAATTGCTCGGAAATCTAGAATCACCATGTAGCTTTATTAAGCAAGATCGGTGTTGAACATCCCAGTCTGATTGAAGTTTGCGCTACTTCCTAGACACTTTATCATTCCGTGGGGTCTAAGTTAAAGAGAGACAGATAGCTTAATCTTCGACCAACTGTGTCGGCGATGACATGATGTGGCCGAGCTCGAAGCCGTGGGAGTGAATAGAAATCTATCAGGACAACGAGGTCTCATGCTCTTATTCATCTACCATATTATATGTCATTTAGTGTTATGACATCAGAACAGTATAAACCAACAAACACGAGCTAGGACAGTATGAAGTCGATAACATCTAGTATCACAGAATTCCCTAGGATCCTCAGCGCAATCTATTCACAGAAGTCTACTCCTATTTGTGCGTAAGATTCACTACTGTATGCTAGCGGTTGAAGTAATGAATACGTGCCGAGTACACTCGACTGATGTGCTGAGAAACCTATAGAAGACCTGTAGTATACTATTGTCGCAGAGATAGGGTCGTCGTAGCCTGACTGTCCAGTAGGGTGTTAGAGATACGCTGATATAATGACTTGATCAATCATCCTGATGGAAGACAACGTATCGGATAAGGAAAACTATGAGAATCATACAATTACCGGGTAGATGACGTTCTCTCTGCCTGAACAGCGCACTTTTGTAGAGATTACACCAGAAAAGTCTTTAAGTTAGACTTGCCCGCAATGAACAATCTCCATCCTGCTTCTATAAAACAATTTATAGAGCGATGATCGAGAACGGGGACTCTTGTGACGAAAGTGAGGAGCGCTCTAGATGAGCTACACATACAACGTAGTACAGATGAGGAGTAAAATAAATTGAGCAGGAGTCCACGATTGTCTCTACGAGATAGACACAAGTGATCAGGGAGGTTCAGAGGACTTCGATTAAGCATCTCAACTCTCCTTGATAAAAATGTAGACATGTTTATTATCTGACAAATCACAACTCTTCCTTAATGCTGATCATTATGACTTGTTTCCAAAAGCTTATTTGAGTCTCCCCCGAGTGCTCGAAGATAGACCACCAAACTATCTCGTTACTCATTCAATTACACTACAGGAGAGTAAATGGTTTGACACACATACTATACTCCCCCCGAAGGGAGGTATGTACACACTTCGTCGGATAGACACACATGTACGTTAGAAAGTGTAGAGAATAGTCTGTTCATGTATACGGTAGGTACTAAAAGCGTTTTTAGATTTACCTCAGTAGAGTGCACAGACGTGAGTACGAATGTAATGTTCTTGACCGATCTTTCAATTGAATTTCAAGCGATGAGGGGGTGGTGTTCGTAGTTTCGGCAAACATTATGTGGAGTGTCAGAGTGATAATATAAATACACTGAATAATGCATACTTAGATCATCACTGCGAGACTAACCAAGAGACTTGGATGAATATCCAGTGTGCGTCACACACACACATTCATTCATTTCAAGATCGGTCTTAAATCTACATCTAACGACCACAATCTACCTGAGCCGATAGAGGTGGTGATGGAAACAATAGCAATTTGTGATCTTTATCACTTCGAGTCGTTTTTCACGCAAAGCTCCGATCAGATGGGTGCAGAGCGGCAGTGACTGAGCTATATCTCTATTATTTATTATAGTGATAAATAAAATGAATCTTCTTTTATGTAGGTCACAAAAGTGTACCTGAGTGCAAGGCGACATCGATCGTGTAGAGATTCGAGTAAGAGATGAGAGTGCTAGCTAGTTGGTCGATCTTCTCATCGTCTGGTTAGAAGACATAGAACTTACCGTATGGTTCAGACAATTATAGTGTGTCCATTTACGTAAACTATAGCGAGGACCATTCTGTTTATTCCCATAAAGGATCCGCGTCCGTGAAGCTGACAATCATTATCACCAATCTTTCACCATACGGACTGCTAGTTTTCACATCACATATATAATCCTGCATTATCTCACTGCCAACGACACTTTTATCTTCCCTCTAAGCCTATGCTCATACTCGTCTCACAGTTCACTTTGTATAGAGATGGTGTCGTCCATATTAACCTGTATATATATATTTTATCACTGAGCTATACAACACAAGCTGAGTCGAACACAGAGCATTAATACAGCCAGTATTGTTAGTCACACCTGATTCTTCGCCAGAGGTCTTTTGTGGGCATGATGAGAGTTCGTAAGCGAACAGGCTGTAAGTGGTACTTGAGACACACAGAAAAAATTATACGCCGTATCACACACACATGGATGAATACTCGTATTGGGTTTAAATTTTGTTTACAGCGTACTTTGACACACACAAACAGAGCAGAAAAACCCAACAAACACACAATAGTGGGCCACAATACTATATGCAGAACAATTTTGCAAGGTAATCCAAAACACACACAAAAAAACACACAAAGTGCAATTGAGAAGTCCATAAAAACTAAAGGCTTAAATACTATATAATATAAGTAAATACAATCAACTTCACTCGCCCGGTAACGGCGCGATCACATGATGTGTCGTATTGTAGGGACTAGAGTGTAGGTTCAGATCACCAGATACTATCAAGTTTTACTATTATATTTTGCCAATTAACTAAAAAACTCTCTACCTTTGACGGGCAGTGTACCCTAGCGTCAGCGATATTTAGGTCTTCTCTCGTTATTACAGTGTGCGCGACGATAAGTCAATTCTACTAAGAGCGAGAGCAGTAGCTTGTCTCTAATTACGATCAGTATTGTATATGAAAACTTAACACATATGTGTCGAACTAAACATCTACACTAATATCGAGAGACACACGAAGAGAGGGGTGTTTCAGTCCCGCACGTGGAGAGAATGAGAAGCACGGGTGGAGGGTTACAGTCAAACACGAGAAGTATTGTTTCAATAGGAGAACATTGTAACGAAGCAGAGAACACAGCATCAATGAGAAAGAGGAGCGATCTCGAAACATGAGAGAGAAGCGGTCAGTACAAGGACTCATAATGATAGTACAACGGGTACACACAGTCCGGATCACACCATGAAATATATCAGAATTGAAAGATTGTGCGGCGTTGTATCTCTAAGGTATTACACAGTGCAATGATTGTCCTTATCTTGAAAGGGCATATCAGATCTCGCAGACATTATTTCTTAGGCGCACTACTATCATGTCACGTAAGACCATAGACTTCCTAATTGTATCATATATTATGAGAACTGCGAATCCGCATAGAAGCATCCTAATATATATACGTGATATTATAATACACATCTAGTCAGGACAACACTTGTATTTTTTAGTACTAACCCTAGCTGGGCATCCAAAGGGACTTTACACCCACGAGCACGATTATACAACACACATGTATATTGTTTTTGTAATCAGGAGTGGGAATCTCAACAATCCACAGACTACATACACATAATGCATGACCAAACCTTATTATTAACGTACACTGAATATCCAGCATACCTCTCTTACGGCATACATATGCCACATGTTACTCGAGGCAAATACCTCGGACGTAGCTCTAATTATATGATCCTAATGTTCACCTGGATCACCGCAGTTACACTCTTATCTCGAGATGCGGCTATCTCCGGGACTTATTACCTACCCCAAACAACCTACGAAGTTGCAAAGCATATCTTCATACAATAAATAAGGAACTACACCAGTGGAATGATAGGTACACATACTTAAGCACAGTACAAACAATAGTATTCATTCATGATAAACATAATCACACAAAACAAACTAGATAATTTAGCAGTCAAGATAGATCAAACAACATTAGCTATCGAGTCATAAATTCAAAGGAGCTAAAATACACGAAATGGTATCCTCACTCGATGATGTCATTGTAAAGAATCGTCAGCAACAGTAGTTTATATATGAACGATTAACGACAATGATAGAAACTCAATCGAACGAGTAGTTGTTCACGCAGAAGATTACAAGAGTTTTCCTATATTTAGATCCACTTTGAGGCATCTTTTTTTCTGACACCGTATTTATGCCCTTTAACTAGTCATCTTTAGTCGATTTTGTGGTTCATAGGGAGTTCATTTGCATACCCTAAAACTGGTTTAGGGTCGTTAATTAATAAGGTATATTATATATTCGGTTCGATGAACGGGCGGCTTTCCTAAGTATTGGATATGCACCATACTATGGATTTTCTTGGAAGTAGGGACCACACTTGAATCTTTCCAGAATACACACATACTATTTCTTAAACTACGGCGTAACTTGAGTCCTCTCAGATACGGAGCGTATTGATCTTTATTCCTTAGTGGTATCTAGTGAAGTGTAGGCACAGATACGCCGTATCTTCCTTGATAGATACGGCGTATTGGTCTTCAGAATAGTAATCTTCAAAATATCTTCACTTAAGCTCTAGAATGCGCGCCTTTTGCTATCTTTCACCAATTACATCCAAAACTAGCTGCAATTCCCAATAAAATGAATAAGTAACATTTCTTTGAAATAAACTATAGAAGCAATGGTTAATAACATGGATAAAATGATGCGTATCAAATAGACGTATCTAGTTGATGGTCATTAGATTTTTTCAGGGGGTCAATAAGGCACGAGGTGCAAGGGATACATTGGTGATTATGTTTTGGATGTCATGAAATAAAGATTTGGTAGCATTATGCTTAAGTATAATTGCTAAGGGCTAGAAATCTTTGTAATTTTAACAGGTGAACAAGTAAAGCTTTGGGCTTTATAATAAATAATTTGTTAAATCCATTGTATCAGTTTTAAACGACTTTTGATTGTCGTTCTATATATATCTTGTGCTATTGATCTGTGAAGTAACACGCCCCGGACCCTTATTCCGCTGCGACCCAATTTGGGGGTGTTACAGTAACGGTGGTTGGTGTATTCATGTGCCATTGATTGTGACAGGGGAAGAAATGAAGAGAAAAATGGCGTGTAATGTATGTATAGATGTAATAAAAAATTATTAAAAAATGACGTGGAAAATACCTGTTAATAGCCGGTTTCATGGTGCATAATGGTATTTTTTTAGAGTATGCATAATGAGACACAAAATATAGTAAATTGTTCATAAATGGTGTTTACCCTAATGAAAAACTACCATGAATCCCAATCGTCCCAAAACTGTATACACTAATGTAATCGTGGCTTTCTGCAAGAGTTAGGAAAATTAAAAATTCTGGAAATTACATAAAAATAAATTTTCAAAAATTCAAAAAAAGGCAAAATTTTTGTAGCTACAACTGGTGACGCCGTCTCCAGATCCTGTAAAAAAATTCTTGTTTTGTTTTCTTGGAAAAATTTCTACACAAATATCCTACTATTTATTTCCTAAAAATTTTTACTGCATAGGCCACAAAAACGGTTAGTACAAAAATATGACTCAAAACAAACAAACAAACACGACACTCCTAAAATGCAAGAAATAAAAATATTGGGTTGCCTCCCAATAAGCGTTTTTCTTTATTAACGAGTCTTCTAGCTAGACTTAGAGTCACACTCCTAGGAATCAGGAAAATGTTCCAAGTCGATGATCTCACATGGATTCTCTTTCTCTGATAAATTCCTAGTAGTGGGAATTGATTGAAAGGTTCTATTAAATTTCTCTCCATCGGGGTCAATCAATTCAATCTTAATGCTCCATGCACCATCTCCTTCTTTTGGTGGCTTATTCCAATTTATTTTATTCTCTATTAATTCCTCTGACTCCTATTTATTTCCCTTAAGATTGATAGGTATAGCTCCTAAGAATTCTACAATCTTTCTAAACACTAAGACATCTGTTGGTGCAACATTGACTATAATCTCCTTTATGTTTTATTGATGACAAATAAACATTCGTAAAACGTAAAATCACAAACGATAGCCTAAATCCGCAAAACTGGACTTTTCTGTTTGACGGGCTGGGCACGCGTCAGCGCGTGGCCAGCGCGCCACAAATGAAGTACATTTTTACGGATTTAGTAATTGTCGGCTTTCCTCTTACCCGACATATGTGGAAACTTCAATAAAGGTATGTATATGATATTTGAGCATTTGGGAACACTCCAAATGAGGTTCAGACTTAAAGAGGAGCAAAAACGAATCCTCTTGTTTTTCTATCAAACGCCAACTCAAATCTTTTATCAAACGCCTCTTGCCAAGGCCAAAACTTCTTTCTAAACCTAGTATGATCATACGTTCAACATACCAACAAGCAAAAGTAATCATTTAACCTTAATCTAGATTTACGATGATCTTAATCACATAACGGGCATTACTCCCTTTTTGGTCAATTCAAGTGAAAGGACACTTTCCGTAAATGCATCCTTTCCCGTTATGGGATATGCTTTACTTATGATGCAGAGCACTTATCTTGTTTGCATCAAAATGATTAATGATCAAATCTGTTGTTGCTCGGATTTACAATTAATCCTAATCATGTAACGGGTTTGACTCCCTTATTTGTCAAACTAAGTCAAAGGTCACTTTACGTAAACGCATCCTTTCCCGTTATGGGATATGTTTTACTTACGAAGTAAAGCATTTAGCTTGTTTGCATCAAGATGATTAGTGATCCAATCCATTGTTGATTATCATGGATTAAAGTCTAAATGACTAATTGAGTTTGTGGTATTTGGAAGTTAATTATACTTTGACTTTTCTCACTTCCTTACCCATAAATGTTTTTACAAACTCACATGTAATCCTCACATGTAGAAGTCCTCACTTATTCTATACATTACTTTTACCCATTCTATCTAATCACTTGTTTACCCTTCTTACCCAACAAGTGATTTTATCTCCTCTACACATACTCTAATCATCTTCTTCCTTAAACTATCCCATAATCACAATGTCCACTCTTTTCTCTCTTATTGGCAATGTGATTATCAAGCCAAATCAATCATTTGATTTCTCCTAAACACTATCAACTTCATACTTATCTTCCTAAACACTCTTCAAGCCTAAACACCCTTCTTTACATAAACCTTAACTAAATTAACTTCAAATCTTATCCCCAACAATGCTAACTCGTATTCCCTTATACAATGTACTTCTCTTGTACTTGTTGTACCTTTATGTCTCCTACATTCCCAACCAATATCTTCTATATCTCTTCAAAACATTCTCCACCACATATCTACTATTCATATTCTTCTCCATAAAATTTAAATCACACATAGACACACACACACTTCTTCATCTCAACCCTTGATCAAGGCATGTCACCAATCCAAGTTCACACATTCTTTCTTTCTTAACCATTGGATTGTTTCTCAAACAAACACAACTAACATACTTTCACCTCTACTCTTGATCAAGTCACCACATCAATCCAAACACCCTTATTCTATTCTCAACCATTGGATTGATAATTCATCTCAAATAAATACAACGTCTCTTACAAACATTCTATTCTTACTCACATAACAAAGACAACCTCCTCTCTACCCTTGATCTTGCCACTTAACTAAGTGTCCTCCTTACCTCTTAACCCTCCATTTCAAACAAGATCAAGAGGCTCCTATATGTCACATCATGACAACACACACAAAACTCATCCTCTCTTATCCAACATATGTGTTAATGAATTTGAAATTCGAATTTCAAATCTTTCCCCCTTTCTCACCAAGTAAAGAATATTTTAAGAATATCCCCTTGGTTCCTAACTAGCCCTTTCTTATCTTTAGTTGGATCCCAACTAGGCTAATTACACATTTGAGGAATACCCAAAATACCCCTTTCTAATAATTCTTTTCTCTCTTTACAATATCGGACAAGCAAGCCGCTTTTAACACTTCACAAACATTTTTATCAAATGGCTATTTG
This sequence comes from Tanacetum coccineum, assembly GCA_026074375.1. Classification (NCBI taxonomy): domain Eukaryota; kingdom Viridiplantae; phylum Streptophyta; class Magnoliopsida; order Asterales; family Asteraceae; genus Tanacetum; species Tanacetum coccineum. The sequence continues at coordinate 3,029 of BQNB010044871.1, read as the reverse complement.
AGTTTCCACTTAACAAGTGTGGGTATTTAAAAATGCCAAGTCCCAAAGAAAACATCTTCGAGAATCTGGCGCGTTGGTCATACGCTAGCGCGTGGGTAGCGCGTGGGTAGCGCGCCAGACATGAATTGTATTTATACAATTTGTGATCCTTCGTCTATAAATACCCACCCTTGGCC